>PVKA01036429.1:0-21778 GCA_004027165.1 Ctenomys sociabilis
GTCAAGACTGAGTTTCGAACAGCGGATAAGGCAGGGGGATAGCAGACGGAAGGTGGGAAGGATGTGCTTGTAGAGTCAACAAAGGCTTCTTAAGGAATTTCTAGCCATTTGCCGTTACGATAATAGAGTTTAAAAATTAAGTCTTTCGGGTTTGAGATATAAATCCGAGAGTGCTGATGTGCTATACGTGACAACTCGGCGGGGTGTGCTGTGGAGGATGGGAAGTGTTTCCCATGATGACCGAATTAACGTGAGCTAAAGATTAGGGCAAAAGCCCGACGTCACTTCCTACTAAAAAGCCGTCACTTTTTAGCCTGGAGTGAGTATGAGAGAGGCCAACACCCACTTTATCAGTCGACACTAGAAAAAGTGGGGAGCCGAAGACCGAGGAAGATGGGGTGCCTGACCTGAGCTCACGGTTTTCGAGATGAGAGGAGAGGAAAGACGAGCAAGGCCCCGGTAGTTTTGGGCTCATGAGTGAGGACTGACACTGGCTGGTGTTGGATGCAAGCTAGCAACGGCCGGCGGCCGAGGCAAAAGCGGAAGCAGAAGGTGGTTCAGTGAGGGAGCTCAAAACCCAGGCAGGGCATGCCCCTGGAGCAACGCTACTCACCGATCGAGTCACAGCACCAAAAATGATAGGTTTTGATGGTGTCGCAGCAGAAAAACAGGCAGAAGGAAAAAGGGAAAGGGACTTTATTATCTTAAAGGACAGGGAAAGAATTTGGGAAGATAAGGAATTCTCTGGATTGGAACAAAGGGTGGCTGAGGCTTTTATGGCCTTTGGCCAGGGGTGGGGTTTGAGGAAGGATGTTTAGATACACCTGAGGAGCTGGTTGGGACCTTCTCTGAGGTGGCAGGAAAGGTAAAAGGAAACTGCATCCTGGACTGAGTTGGAGAAGAAGCGGGGAGGTGGTCTCTGAGAAGATAAGCTGTTGTTTTAAGGGCTTCAGCCATATTGGATGACCACAATAATTCAGCAATTCATACTAGGGCCATAACCTATCACCGGGGATGCCGAGGTTCCCTGCATCTGCCTAAGCTTGCCTAAGCAGGTGCTTTAGACCTCTGAGCTATCTCATCAACCCCAGAATTGTGACTTTAGTTAACAGAAAATACACTTGGAGAAATTTTTCAAATAGCTACATGTCTCTTGATTTGACTCCTTATTACAACTAATTATACATACATAGATGATAAATATAAGGTGAATCTTTCAATTATAAAAATTATTACATCAAGAGACACATTGCCACTCACCTCTCTCAGAATATTCCTGCTCACTCCAAACAAACTTCTCCCACTGATTTTGCCACTTTCTGAAGCAGCTCTGGAAATCCTCTTCCATGAGTGTCTCCATGAGGTGGGATTAAAAAGCACAGTGAATGTTGCTGCCCAGCACCACCCAACAGAAAAATGGGCTCATGAAAATGCTGCAGTGAGCCCTCACCCATCATTCGCCACATCTGGCACCATCTAACTCCTGGCTAATCCTCAAGGTCAAGTGACTATGAAAGATAAATGTTTTGAATCAATGTTAAGGACATCACAGCAGCCACTAGGAATAGTCACACAAAGAGGACTTTGGAACTGTAGCAGAAAGTGGACAAATAATGCAATAAGTGTATTCAAAGCAAGGAGTAGGATTTTAAGGGACCTCAATGTCTTATCTATAGTGACTTTTAAATTTAAACATCAAAAAAATTTTTTTAAAAAATTGAAACATTCAGTGCAGTTCTTGGTCACCTTACACAGCCCTTGGAAGGAAACAGGAAATCACAAGAGGGCTGCACCTCCCTGCTGGTGCATGTTAAAGCCAAGTCAGCAGGGTTTCAGAGCAAGTGCACCCCATTGGTGTCAGCGTACACGACAGGAAGAGTCAACGTTGGTGTGGCATATGGCCACTTTTGTGTGTTTTGGCATAAATTTAAACCCAGCAGCTGAAGGCTTTTGCTGAAATCTGAGCAGCTGAGGCCTACAATGAGAGTGGCTGGAAGCCGAGGAGCTGGCCAACTGGCCGAGAACTACTGTGGTCTATAGTGGCTGAGAGCCACAGCAGCAGCCAACAAGCACATGACCTGTGGCTAAGCACATAAATACAAATGCAACCCAAGCCACACCTCCGTATCTCTTATTGCAGCTGCCCAATCTCAAGTGAACCTCCCTGCTTTGAACTAGCACAAGACAGCTCTGTTTGAGTCCCATTAGACATTCTGGCAAACCACTGAACAGGAGTGTCCATGGGATGGCTTATAGCCTGCTGGTTGGTGTTGGTGACCTGAGAACCCCTTAGCTTGCTGCTGGCATCTGAGAGAAGGAGTTTTCTTGAGGATTGTCTGCCTTTGTCTTTGCAATTAGAGTGGTGGCTTCCTCCAAAACAGTCATAGAGAAGGCCTCAGGGAACTAAAGGTTGGCTGGGAAAGATAACATTCACATTTTACAAAATCCAAATCTTAATGCTTCCAAATTGGCAAGGGGCCTGCAGACTTTCAGCTTTCTTTTCTATTTAATTAGCAGTTGAAGACTGCCCACTTACTGCCTTCTGGAGTGGCAGAGCCACGGGGAGATCAAGTGTTTCAGACCAAGCTGATTCAGAGAGAAACTGGAAGTGAGTGAGCAGACAGGGTATGTGAATTTATAGACCAGAAGCTGTTTGCGTGGGAAATTCAACAGCTACAGCTGGTTGGAGGTTCTCCTGTTGCAACCTCTCGTAGATAATGTAACTTTTTCCCTGAAGCATCACTAGTGGTCATGAAACTGGGACCTAGCAGTCATGCACCCGTGATTCTTGTGCTTCTGCTACTCTAATCCTCGTGCAGAGGGACTCCCCGTGGGAATTTGTACGCCAATGCTGGAAACAGGCGATTGCTAGCATTGCATTCTTTTTTCAAGAAAATGGAACCAGATGCAAACCTTTTAGCTTGTTTCCCCTAGAGGCAAAACCAGACCATTAGAATAAAGCAGTCTGTTGTCCAGCTTGCTTGGAAGGTCTGGTTGCTCCTCCTGCTGTCGTCAGGTGAGCCTTAATGATCAAAGCCCAAGGGTAACTGAATAGGTGCCTGCCCCACCAAGTTGCACATTCACCTGGTGAGTCTGCCTGGTGAGTCACCTATTGCGCTTCATAGCCCTAGGAACACAAGGCAGATTTTGTCACTAAGGCAAGTATCACAAGTCTGATAGACCCACGTATACTCATTAGAATCTTTCTACTGATGAATTTTTAATTTTAAATTTATCAGTTTTATTACATTAAATAATGAATACTTTAGCAGGAAAAATCACAAAAATAAAGTATTGAGTTTTTTATATTCATTGAGTATTCACAAAAACGTGTCAAATTTTTTAACAATGAACAATTTTTTGGTGTACAAAGTCTAAAAAGAATATCAGAAATAAATTCCCCTATGGACTACAATGAAGATACCAATAGTACTACGCAAAAAAATCTTTATTTCATTTATCACACCTAAGGCAGTCTACATACATTTCAGCAGCACGTTCCATACACATGTATCAATCACACCAACAGCATGTGTCTCTTGCTTTCCTGGCATTGTTGTAGGACATACTTGATATCTCAGTGCTCTTGCTGTTTTGTCAAGGAGGTTCTTATTACATTGTACAGTGTTAGCTAACAGGAACACAAAATATCAATAGTTTAAATTATTAAATTATTTTTTATTAATATTTTTTCGGGAAGGGTCTGCAGGGTGTTCAGGGTCTCACTACTGGACTGAACTTGTAGTGACCTGCCAGTTTACAACCTCCCAAGGGCTAGGATTACAGTCTCAATTCCTGTCTCAGTGTGCCATGGGGGTGGGGTCAACACAGCAGGCCCAGAATTTGAACCCCTGGTCCCTGTGCCTGCTTGCAGGCACTTTAATCTGCTGAGCTATTTGGCCAACCCTTTATTATTAAATTCTTAACATACATTGTGCACATAGAGTAGACATCAACACTGTCACATTAGCTGCATACTTCCTTACTGAACTTAAAGTATTACATCAGACATAAATCCCTATATGAACCACAATGAAAATATCAATAGAACTCTACCACAGAAATAAGCTTTGCTCCAACTGTCACAGTCAAGGCAGTCTTCACACACGGCAGCTGTATGTTCTGTGCACGAGTGTTGCGTACACTGATGGTACACATGATTTGTTTTCCTCTACCTTCTTGTAATGGGGCCCAGTTGACATCTTTTTTGTTTTCCTATTGTATTAGCTCTTTGTTATGCTACACCTGCCTATTCAAGTGTCAGCTCACCAGTGTGCTCCACAATTTTTCTGAGTAATTCCCTCAGCAGAAACATTTTGTTTTTCCTCTGCTGTAAATGATCTTTTATGAACTCTAGTCCCAATCCTCTAAGAAAATTTCTCATATTTTGTGCTTGTTATTTTCTTTGTAAACTATCAAACTATGCCGCAGCTCATGCTTAGGATTGCGTAAAGCACACCTATTGGCGAATGCTCCGTGCCTCGGCTGACACGGTAGCTGATGCGTATCTCGTCAACGTCTCCTCTGCGTTTGGTTTTGTGGTTGAACATTTCAGTCTCAGGCTTCTGACTTGTCAATGCTTCCCTGTCTGTGTCTCCATCATAGTGAGCAGCACCACCTTGATTTTCTTTACCATTTGTGAGGCCAAAGTCATATCTTTCTGAAACTGAAAGATTGTACTATGCAATTCTCTGTTTTGAAGTTGCAGCACTTCATTTGGAATTTCTGCTTTGTCCCTGTGTAGAGTTCCTGCACTGATCAACTAGTGCTCTATTAGCAGCTGTAACATCAATTAGAACCCAAATGTTGCATCTTGATTAGTTTGGGGGATGGAAGCAGCAAGTCTGTGCACTTCATTCGGTTTATTACTATAGAAGCAAGGACCCAATGGCTGAGTTTCAAGACAAATGTCTAAACGGAAAGCATAATGTCTTCCCATCTACAAGGGCACACACACACATTGTCATGCCATATTCTGACTCATCTTCTTTCCATTAGGCTTTTGCCTTCTGTGGTCGCCATACTCTGTTGCACACCCATGAGTGCCCTCAGTTCAGCTAGTGAGGTGCCAGCCAGTACAATCTTGAGTATGGCTACTGGTGCACTCAGAAAGTCTTGCATTTCAGCCTGTGTGTCACAGCATCTTGGAGCATTTCATCTGTTGCAATTGCCAACACTGAATGACAGTGTTGGTACTTTGTCTAGTACATTTCACCACTGCCGAGACTCCCACTATATTTCAGACTAATCATAACATTCCATTTTGCAACATTTCAACTAGGTCAAATGGCCCTGACCCCGGCATGCTGAGACAGCAATTGAGACTGGGTGTGGTGGCACGCACCTGTAATCCCAGCTCTTGGGAGACTGTAAACAAGCTGATCACTACGAGTCAGTGAAACCCTGAACACCCTGTAGACCCTTCCCTAAAATACAAAAAAAAAAAAAACCCAAAAAACAAACAAACAAAAACCCCTCAGATTGCCATTTGCTGTCATTCGGATCAAAGTCTGCATTCCCTGTGTCCATATCAGTTGGTTCTTGCTCATTTCATCGTCCCAGGAACGTTGACTCACGTGGCCAGCGTCAGTCAGCATCACTGTCATCGCTGCCGTCACCTCCATCATCAGCATACACTCACACGACTCTCCTGTTATGAAAATTTGTGCTTTACCATAACGGATCATTTTCATCATCCATGCATGAGTAATCCAATGATTAATTTTGACTTCCCCTTAAACTTGCAAATCTAGTTTTTCATGTTCCATTATACTGAATTGGGCTACTTCTACCAAAAGCTTTGGGTTTAAAAAAAAAAAGTGCCGGGGGTGTGGTGGCGCATGCCTGTAATCCCAGCACTCAGGAGGCTGAGGCAGGAGGATTGTTGTGAGTTTGAGACCAGCCTGTGCTACAAAGTGAGCTTAAGGCCAGCCTGAACTGCATAGTGAGACCCTGTCTCAAAAAGAAAAAAAAAAAAAAAAAAAAAAAAAAAAGCTTTGGGTTTTTTCTTTCTTGTGGAACTGGGGTAAAGTTAATCTGTAACAAGCTATGGGCTGAAAAGAACAAAACGTATTTTTGCAACTATTTGGTTGCTCTTTAAGGTTAATTTTGCTACTTAAGCAGCTAAAAGATTATTTTATAAAGCAAAAAATAATCAAATATAGTATCATCTCAATCCATTTAATTATTTTGACTTTGATGTTACTTAAAACTTTTGTCAAGAAGTTTGGGATGGGGATATAGCTCAGCAGTGTAGCACAGCACCTGCCTGGCAAGCATAAGAGCCTGAAAAAGGTATTTCTGTTCTTAAGTATGTGTTAAAACCCAACACAAATATCAATTTTTGTAGAAGTGGCAATGACAAATTTCTGGCATGTTCTTGATAGAGGAACACAATTAAGGCTAAGAGGCCCAGTCACAAGTAGCAAGCCACTGTCCAGCTGCGTCAGGAAGACCACTGTCTTGCCTCTGTGACACCCGGTGAGGATGATCGAGATGTGCTGGGCACAGCACACCCATGAGTGCCCTCAGTTCAGCTAGTGAGCTTCACCCAGGAGTGACACCAGCCCAAAGTGTCCTCGCATACTGACTGAAGGGTTTCTTGGGGTTCAACAGCTTTTGGAGCACATCTTCACTAGGGCAGTATGTAGGCATTTTCAAAGCTTAACCACCTGGGTAGCACCATTATTGTCACCACCAACTGGTTTTGTGATAGTAGTAAGAACCTCCTTTTTCTTTTCAACCTTCGATTTAGCACCTGTGTACTTTCTCTTATAGAAAGCCTCAGCTCTGGGGCTACATGCAATCCATTTTTTGCCCTGACAAATGGAATTTATTCTCATAAAATGGTGTTCTAAATTTCTTTCTAAGAACCTAATTAAATAGCTGATACATTAATTTAAAAAAAAAACCAGTGCAGACTCCATCACAACCCTTAGGTGTCAGCATCTTGAGGTCCTCCTGAGCCGCAGGCGACAACTGGTCTTCCAGCTGCTCTCCCCTCTCCATAAGGCCCTTCCTCTGATTGTTTGGTTTGTGGGACTTCTGCCTGACTCTCCCCATTTTCATTAGGACAGTCTTGGCCTTTGTAGGTAGTGCAGCTGCTTCTCAGCTCCTTCCTCGATGCTCGGCACTGCAGGACCTATCCAGAAGGGGTCCTTTCTGACTAGCTTCTGTTGCACCTCCAGAAACCCACTGTTTCTGGGATCCACAGGCCTCCAGAGTTGCAAGTAAACAAAGTATTCTATCATGTTTAAGCTCTGGAACCACAGCATAAGCCTCAAGCATCAGTCCTATTTTCTCACCTCCTACTCCTGATTAAGCACACTCTAGCTGGACTGAATTGTAATCTTAGCTCTCTCCCTTGTTTGCTCCAGGAAAGGCTTTGCCCTTCAGATTATTATGAATAAAAAATCAAAATATTTTAGATCATTATCTGAAAGGAGGCCTGCAGGCTGAGGTTGTGTATATCTGTGCCTGAGTGGGCTTCCCGGTGTCAGGGCTGTGGAACAGACGAGGGGAGCCAGGCTCCATTCAGGCCCCTGTGGCCTCAGTGGCATTTCCACACCAACAGCCTCTGCAGAGGCAGAGTGGAGCTAGGTGCTGGGCGGTCCCTCCATGCACCCCTTTCCCAAAGCAGCTTTCAACCAGGAGAGGTGACCAAAATGCCAGCAATGTCACCTGCTCTGGGGCAACCCTCAGGGTGCTCTAAGGTGACTGTGGGGTCCTGCACTGTTAAGGAGTCTCTCTTCCTTTCTTTCCCTTTCCTTCCCTTACCTCCCATCCCCAGCCCTTCTTGTATCACTTTCCCAGTGAAATAGGCTGCTTACCTGGGCGTGGTGGTACATGCTTGTAATCTAGCACTTAGGAGGCTGAGGCAGGAGGATCATCATGAGTTTAAGGCTAGCCTGGACTACATAGTGACATCCTGTCTTAAAACGCAAAACCAAAACCAAACCAAGCCAAACAAAACAAAATATGATGTTGCTACTTCACTGATTTTCACTTATCTCGGGGATGTCTGGAGTGTAAACTCCGCAATAAGTGAGGGTCCCCGAAATATAATGATTACACATGTGCATCTGGTTTATTATGCTTACAAGTATAGACCTATCAATCTTTTTTCAAAGTTTTTTTTTTTTTTTTTTTTTTTTTTTTTATTGAGACAGAGTCTCACTATGTAGTTTAGCTGGCATCGAACTCTCAGTGATCTTCCTGCCTCAGCCTTGTCAATACTGGGATTCCAAGTGTGCACCACCATGCCCAGCTGACCAATATTTAATAGACTGAGGTTTTTACAGCTTTTCTCAGAAAGGTTGTCCTGCCAGATGCGACAGCACACATCTGCAGTCTGATCCCTCCTAAGGACTGGCTGAGCCCAGAGGTTGGGGACCAACCTGAGCAGCACAGTGAGACCTGCTCTCAAAGCAGAAAAAAAATTCTAATCCTGGAACAGAGAGTTATTTTGTTTTAAAATTTTTAGTTCCACATTTTATAGTAGAATACTTAGCTTACTCAAAATAGATTTTTATAAATGGAATTGTGTTACCATTTACACCTTCATGAGAGATTGAATTTTTTTCAACCCTCTTATTTCTTTTCCTTCTTTTTTCCCTCTGTCGTTATCAAACCAGGCAGAGCCTTGTGCGTGGTCATCCAGCACCCTACTGTTGAGCTACACCCAGCCCCTTTTTTCCATTTTTTGACTTTGCTATTGTTTTTTTAACAGAGGTTAAGAGTAGAAAGAAGCCGGGTGTGGTGGCACATGCCCGTAATCCAAGCACTCGGGAGGCTGAGGCAGGAGGATTGTTGTGAGTTCGAGACCAGCCTGAGCTACAAAGTGAGCTTAAGGCCAGCCTGGACTGCATAGTGAGACCCCATCTCAAAAACACACACACAAAAAAAAAAAAGAGTAGAAAGAATTTATTGAGAGGAAGCTTCTGTCTGAGAGGTACAGAAGGGGGCCCAGAAAATAGGCTGTTTTTGTTTTTGAGACAGGATCTCTCTATGTATGTAGTTCAGGCTGGCCTTGAACTCACTGTATAGCCCAGGTTGGCTTTGCTTTTTATCTTAAATAGGCATTTCTAAGGCAAGTGTGGTGGTGCACTCCTATAATCCCAGCACTCAGAGGCAGAGGCAGGAGGATCTCTGTGAGCTTCAGGTCAGCTGAGCTGAAGAGACCCTGTTTCTCTCTCTCACACACACACAAAGAAAGAAACGAAAATAAATAAATAAACATTTCTAAAAACACCAATTTCACGATAAGTGATTTTTGTAAAAGCACCTACCATGTCTCTCATTGTTATGCAGACAATGCCTAGAACCAGGACCGACAGTCTAGCTAAGCATTCTCAAGGTAGGCACTGCGCATCCGTGCTGCAGAAGGCGGAAGGTGGTGTGGCCAATCTTTTCTAGGGGACTCCTAGCGATCACCCCCAACCTCGCCCAGGGCCCTGAGACAGAGACCCTGGGTCACCGCCGCCCCCCACTATGCTCTATTTGTTTATGTTTTACATTTAATACATACTGAACACTGGACAGGTGTGATGAAAAAAGAGAAGTGTCTCAGGCGCCTCAAGGCCTGCTATACACCCGCAGAAAACAAGACCAATTAGTTGGCACCAGAAACCGACCCCAAACCAGCCTGGCCCCTGGAGCGCAGGGAGTGGAAAAGCCATAGGGATGGATGTGAGGCGCCCGTAGCGCCCTCTGCTGGGTATGTGCTGACAGTGCAGCAGTGGGGAAGAGGCGTTTAAACCTCTAAAAGCACCTGGATTCTGGAAGACAGGCTAGCGAATTATGACACTCGCACATGAATTGTTACAGAGAACCAACGCCTGGGATCACAGCAGCAGCCAAAGGCTTCTGCGTGGCAAAAGAAACAAGAAGAGGGCCGGGGAGACAGCTCAGTGGAATAAGCACTTGCCTGGCAAGCACAGGGTCGAGTTCAATCCCCGGTACTGAAAAAAACAAAAATTAAGAAACCAGAAGCATGAAGAGACAACCGACAGGGTCATGTAGTGTGGATCCTGGCTGGATCCACACTTGCGATGCTCCTTCTGCCTCAGCCTCCCCAGGGTGTGCCTCATTTTAAGGTAAAGATGAAAGGAACAATCCTGAAGTGTCTGAGGATGGGAATGTAAGCGCAAGACCAGCGCCACGGTCCCCTCAGGCTGCGTGGTGACTGCAGTGGCTTGGGTCCTGCCCACCACCAGCCGCTCAGCACCTGCGGCACCGGAGCCCATTCACACAGCAAGGGGCAGGACACACTGGGGGACCAAGCCAGATGCCCCCGCAGTCAGCTCAGCACTTAAGGAAACCTTTGTTGAGCTGGTCTTGGGGCGCAGGCCAGGACAACTTAGTTCATTAAAATTAAATCTCATCAGTAGGAACTTTATTCCCTGAACTTTCCTCCAAAAACGTAATAATGAGAACAGCGAGCCTGCTGCCTCACTTAGTGGAAGCCTCCGTGCTGTATGTGGGTGACAGTCGCAGGGGACACAGAGGCGACACATGTCGTGCTCTGAGACCAGCGTCCAGCTCGATGATGTACTGCTGGTACATCGAATACAGTGCTGCAGATGTGACTCTGACACGGTCTGGAGTTCTGGCTTTGCTATCTTTTCAGAAAAATGTTCTTCGACATCTGTGTTCCTGATGCTAAGTTTTACATCTTTCTTACATGTGATTAGCCCTGGCTTTCTTGGCAAGCATGTTCTTTAACCAACACATAAAAACATACATATCATACATACTAACAGGCTATCCTGTGGTGTGTTTGTACGTCTGTGTGCATTGTGTGATGTCAGTTGGGTTAAACCCATCTGTTGCTTCATTTATCATTTCTTTGGCAAGGTCTTGCTGGGTTGTCTAAGGTGGTCTCCTAGGCTCAAATTATTTTCTTGCCTCAGCCTCCTGAGTAGCTGAGACTATGGATTCACACTACTGCACTGGTCAAAATTGTGTAGATTCTACATATAAGATCAAACTTGTCTTTCAATGCTTGGCCTGTATCATTACAATATAGGGGAGCAGAGGAGGCTTGCTCTGCCCCCCATTTTTTCCCCTTTTTTCATCTTTATGTGTTTTTTTTTCCAAGCTGTGGCAGGTTGTATTAATGAAAAATTCTGGTTGTTTTAGTTTTCACCGGTCTGGTCTGGCCTGCTTCTAATGATGTCAGCATCAGCTGGATCAATGGCTGCCAGTGTGCGTACTCGGCAGTGTTTTCCACATACTGCCCAGTTCGATATTATCGCTGCTGTAGTGGTGGACACCGTTTTGGCCAACATGGCACAGTACTCAAAGTGGACGCCTTCGTGCTGGTATGTGGGTGACAGTTGCAGAGTGAACAGAGGCGACATGTCACGCTCTGAGACCAACGTCTGGCTCGACGATGGGCTGCTGGTACATCGAATACAGTAGTTCTCAGAGCTCCTCAAGACCAGGCAGTTGTTGGCAAGGACGAGCAATTTTGCTTTGCCCTGTCTGATCATCTTCAGCATCTGCTTGTACTCCAGCACGTATTCTCCACTTTTCATAACAAGTTGGAGCCTAGAGTTGATGGAGTCCAGAGATCTTTTCGTCTTCTTTGCAGCCACCATCCTCCTGCCTTAGGTGCAGGAAGCTCTCACCCAGGAGTAGCTGCCACAATGGCCGAGGAGCGAGAAAGCATCTTTATGTATTTGATACAGGGTTTCACTACGCAGCTTGGACTGTAGTGATCCTCCTGCCTCAGCCTCCTCAGTGCTGGGATTACAGGCATGTACCACCAGGCCTGATCTCAATTGCCGCTCAGTGTGCCCCCAGGGCAGGCCTGGTATGGCATGTGGGACTGGGGATTGAACCCTGGTCCCCGCACTTGCCAAAGCAAGCACTTAGTCTGCTGAGCTATCTCGCTGACCCTCCATGTTTTGCTCTTGTTGCTGTGCTGTGTTTCCCCTATGCCATGCCACCCTGCCTTGGAGCCAGAAGGTTATGGACTGAAACCTCCACAAACTATGAGCAAAGGAAACCTTTCCTTTCTTAATGCTGGGCATCAGGTGTTTTGTCTCAGCAATAAGAGAAAAGTAACCAAGACAGAAAGTGGAGCCAGGGAAGTGAGGTTGTGACTGTGGCTGCACCTGACCACATGGTCCCAGAGCCTTTGGGAATGGCATGTGGGCAGCATCTGGAAGGGTCTGGAGTTGCTACCTGAAGGAGCAGAGCTGGAACACCTTAGGTTATTTTGTATGGGAGATTCTAGTCAGAGCTCAGAAGACCAGAAAGCTGATAGAAACCCTGCCACTAATGACCAAGTTTGGAAGGTTTGGAAGGTTTCTGCTAGGAATTTATTATTATTATCATTATTTATTATTATTATTATTATTATTATTATTATTATTATTATTATTTTGTGGAACTGAAGATTGAACTCAGGCCCTTGCAGTTACAAGGCTAGGGTTTATTCTACTGATCTATCTCCCCAGCCCCACGGAAGGTTTCTGCTAGGAAGAAGGACAGAATTGGCTGTTGGATTCCAGATGATGTGTGTTGCATGGCTTGGCAGAAAGTTTGTATGCATTTTGCTCATGTCCAGAGACATTGCCTGAGACTGAGATTAAGGGTGGTGGACTGATTAATCTGTCAAAAGAAATGTCAAGGCAGTCAAATGTTTATTATTATTTTTTTAATGTCTTTTTGAGACAGGGTCTTACTATGCAGTTCAGGATGGCCTTAAGCTCACTTTGTAGCTCAAGCTGGTCTTGAACTCACAACAATCCTCCTGCCTCAGCCTCCCAAGTGCTGGGATTACAGGCATGCACCACCACGCCCGGCAAGGCAGTCAAATGTTGAAACTGTGGCATGGCTATTGGGAGGGGGTGGTTAGACAGATCAATGCTGAGAATCAAGAGCAAAAAGCCCAACAGGATGATTTCAAACACTGTGAGTTTAGCAAAAAAGGAGGCTCCAGAAAGCTGTGGACTGCAAAGACAGAGCTGAGGAGATTGTTGAGAAAGACTACTGAGAAAGAACAGGGCAACAGAAAAGATGGCATCCTAGGAAGCAGCAAGTCCCCACCCTTTGCAGCCTCAAAACAAAAATGAAAGACTTTGTTTTGAGAAGAAAGCCACAGAGTGCCATGTTCCAGAATGGTGGCAGCATAGAAAATTTGTGCTTCAGAACTGGATTCAGAGTGCTTAGCAATCCAGGCATTTCACCCAACAGCCAAGAAAGAAGAAAGTCTGGCTAATGCTCCAGCTGGCAGCAGACCTTGGCCTCATCCATGCAGCACTGATTTTAGGTGCATGCAGAATGCACACACTGTGGGTTAAGAAGGCTTCCATCAAGATTTCAAAAGAAGGCCTGGGAGGCCTGAGCATGTGCCCCTGAGACAACAGTGTGCGAAGCTGTGAGGGTGACATCAAAGGTGCAGTGGAGACCCCGAAAGTTTAGAGAAGCCAGGGATGTGGATCGTCTAAGGAAAGTAGCAAGGAAGGAGCAAAGCAGGCCTGGGAGAGAAGATTTGGGAGCTACAGCCACCAGAAGTGCCACAGGGGAGGAGCCATGAAAGCCCTTTGGAGCTCACAACTTGCCACATATTGCCTCAGATGCTGGACATGACATGGAACTATGGGACTTAATGTTTGCCCTGCTGGCTTTGGGGCTTGCTTTGGTCCCAATCATTTCTATTCCCCCTGTTTATAACTTTTGAAAATGTTTATTTTGTGCTGTTGAGTGTTGAAAGTGCCTCTCACATGGGCAGGCACACAGGCAGAAGCTGTACCATTCAAAACATAAGCTCCTGCTTGGGAAAGTGTTAATCTTTTAAAAGACATTTCTCTGAATCAGTTAATCCAAACAGTAATAGTTTATAGATGTATTCTTTACACTCTCCCCACTGATAGCCAATGTACATAGCAGCAGTAGGTTTTTAGGTAAATCTGTGATTTTTTTTTCCCCTTGCCCTTAAGTGTGCTCAGTAACTGCTGATTAAAACATGAGCTATCATTCATTAGTGCAGATTTTATTCCTCCATAGAAAAGCAAGAAAACAGATGAGACCTGCTCACCAGTGCTTCCAAAACTGTGGATTAATCAAAGGCTTGTAAGAGTCCCAGAAGCTTTATTCTAGAAGAAAAACCACTAAAAACTATTAATAACAACAAGCTCCGTGGAACCCAGGCTCTACACATTCACTTTCCCCTCCTCACTCCCGGGAGCCTGGAGAACCAACAGCCTTGCAGGCAGCAGCCTCTGGCAATGGGCAGGACAGGATGAGATGCTCCAGGTGCTCTCTGCGATCACTACCTCCCTGTCTGAAAGCCTCAAGCTGGGGCTCACCACGAGCAATCCACTGCTAGAGAAAGTTTTGGAAATAAGCTTTGGGAATTGTTGGGTATAACAACCATGTGCAGAAGAGCTGGCTAACCCTTAAAAGGAGAAGCCATGAAGTGGGAGCTCTGGAAGCCCTGCTGTAGCCCTGGGACCAGCACACAGAGGCCACAATGGGCACAGAAGCTAGGGAAGATCCACGCAGGCACTCATCTGTCACCTCGGGCTGTCCCTGAGCTTCTGCACAAGCAGAAGCTGAGGGTAAAGGCAGAGTTGTGAACTGCTCCCCCGGGCACTGAAGGCCCACGCAGGGCACACTTGGAGACCTTGCAGAGGCCAGAGACTCACCCATTCATGGTATTTGCCAAAACCTTGGTTCCATTATTAGCTGTGACTCAGTGGCAGATCAAGCTCAGTGGGCACAAATGACAAGCGGTGCAGGTTTGACAGAGTTAGCCCCGGAGTCCCACAACAAATAGTAAGAAAGGCAACAGACGGCAATAAGGAAGTATGCTTACATGATATAGCATGAAACAGAGATTACTGATGAAAAGCCAGACGCAACAACAGGAAGTCGAAGTTTTAGCACTGAATAGTACAGAGAAAGGAAACAAGCCGGGGGGAGCAGCTTTGTACTTGACTGAAATGAAAGTTATCATTAATTTAAATTCAATTTTTTGTCAATTGAGGTGTTAGCTGTAATTTTAAACCAAGCACTAAAAACACAAATAAAAAATAGAGACTACAAGAGAATTAAACCATGAGAGAAACAGGGAGACAAAGAAAGACATATAAAGACAGAGAGAGAGAGAGAGAGAGAGAGAGAGCCCAAACATATGGAACAAAAAATGCAGAGACAAACAGGCAATTCAGCAGTCATCCTCAGAGGCTTCAGTAATCTGCTTTCAAGCAGATTACTGTTCAGCAAGAAGTCAGAAGAAGAGCAACAAAACAGACGATCCAGGCAAGGCTGTGAAGCAGCGGGAGCCAGCAGCTGCCTGCGGAACACTCCCAACAGCAGCACAACACATGTTCTTATATACGTCCTTCTCAAGTGACATGCAGATTTTTCTGGGCACAAAGGCTGCTCCAAATATACAGTGTGTGATAAAAGTTTAAAAACTGTGTTACAGTAAAGGCACATTGCCATTGATTCCCCTCAGCATCTTCCCCAAATCTTTCACTTTGAGGATACTCATTCCTCTTGACACTTCCCGAAGCAGTTCTAGAAATCTTTCTGACCATATCTTTGTGTGTGTGTATTTAGCACAGGGTGTACAGGATCTCAGTACACAGACTGGACTCGTAGTGATCCGCCTGTGCTCAGTCTCCCAAGAGCTGGGATTACAGGTGCGCGCAACCACGCCCAGTTTCAGTCACCTCAGTGTACCCAGGGTCTGGGCCAGCCCGGCAGGCCAGGGATCAAACGCAGGTCCCTGCATCTACCTAAGCAGGCGCTTTAGTCCGCTGAGCTATCTGGTCAGTCCTCGGCCATATCTTTATGAAGTGTGATGAGAAAAAATAACGGGAGAGCTGCTGCTCAGTGCCATCTGATGGAAAGGCAGGCTGTGGAAGCCTGACTACGTGTTCTCATCTTACACGCTGCACTTGGGACTGCTCGGCTTCCAGCTCTTCCTTGCGGTCAAAATAATCATGAAAGGGAAAAGCTTTGAGTCAGCTGATCGAGAGAGCCACAACCGCGCAACTAAAGACATCAAAGAAAGAGGACTTCAGGATCGTTTTAAGAAGTGGCGGGAGGGCTGGGTGTGGTGGCTCAGGCCTGTAATCCCAGCACTCGGGAGGCTGAGGCAGGAGGATTGTTGTGAGTTCGAGCTCAGCCTGAACTACAAAGTGAGCTTAAGGCCAGCCTGAACTGCATAGTGAGACCCTGTCTCAAAAAGACAAAAAAAAAAAAAAAAAA
The DNA here is from genome assembly GCA_004027165.1 of Ctenomys sociabilis. Classification (NCBI taxonomy): domain Eukaryota; kingdom Metazoa; phylum Chordata; class Mammalia; order Rodentia; family Ctenomyidae; genus Ctenomys; species Ctenomys sociabilis. The sequence goes on from PVKA01036429.1 coordinate 16,231, forward strand.
AGTGGCGAGAGGAGCGAGGAGCCGGAGAGATGGCTCAGTAAAGTAAGGACTTCCCTGGAAAGTGCAAGGGTCTGAATTCAATCCCCAGTTCCACAAAAAAAAAAAAAAAAAAAAAAAAAAAGTGGTGAGAATAATGAATAAATTTTGGGGGTATTAATGCCAACATGTTTTTTTATTGTAATAAATTTGTAAAAAAAAAATAGATATTCACCATATTTCTGTCACATCTCATGGTATTAGGCTATTTATTAAAACATCTGTTAATACATTTTAAACAATTAAAATCATACAAACCATGTTTTCTTAGTACAGTGGAATAAAATTTGACATTTGTAACAGAAGTCAAGAAATTGCAAATGAGTGGCTATTCCATTTTCTGATGTCCTCTTCGATCTTTTTTTTTTTCAGAGTCCTAGAATTTTCATTTGAGAAGTCTTTCACTTCTGTAGTTAGGTATTTGATTTTCTTTAAGCTATCACGAATGGGATTACTTTCCTGATTTCTTCTCAGTGAGCTCATCGTTGGCGTACAGGAATGCTATTAATCTTTGTGTGATGGTTTTGTCTCATGCTGCTTTGCAGAATTTATTTCCGAGTTCTAAGAGTTCTCTGACCGTTTTGGGATCTTCTAGCTGTAGGAGCACGCCACGTGCGACGTTTGGTTTCTTTCTCTCCTCTTTCTATCTGTGTTCTTTCTTCCTCTTGCCGGGCTGCCCGGGCCAGGTGGGAAGGCGGTGCTGAATGCTGTGGAATGAGCGCAGGTGCCTGATTTCGCAGGGAGCAGTTTCCGTGCTTCCCTCGTAGTACGATGTTGGCAATAGGCTTGCAATTACATACATCACTGTACCTTCTGAGGGCATTTAGAAACATGATCTTTTAAAGCAGGAGGATAAAATAATTTATTATTAATTATCTCAGGTGTTTTTAAACACCTTTAGGTCATCACCTGACACTAACTTCTTGTGCAAATCCAGAAAGTTCTACATGAACTCCCTTCAAGTCACATTTTTCTAAATCTTTGGGCTCTGCTCACAGTGCTGTACAGAACTAGGAATGTTCTCTTAATTTGAAGTGGAAGCTGGACCAGAGGCCTCGGAGCCTGCCCAGCCGGACCCGCTTGTTTGGAGGGCAGGCGCCCTGCTTGTCCTCACCCAGGACCTCCTTCTGGGGTGGTGATGGATTCCTTTGAGGATAGAAATATCTTGGCATGGAGCCCAAATCCATGGCCCCAGTGTCTGGGGCAGTGCTGAGGTGACCAAACCTCTTCCAGGTTCTTGGAGTCCAAACTAAGAATTGGACAAGACACAGCACGTGCAGCCAGGGAAGCCCATGCCACAGAGGGGCAGCAGCCGGCGAGAAGGCTCACAGAGCCCCAAAACAAGAGTGAGTGAGCAGCCTGTTGTTTCTAATGTTCTTGGATTCTCTCTCTTTTATGTAAAGGAGGCGTTAAAAAATTCATGGAATCAAATCCTCATTCAGCATCACGCCATGGAAATTGTCCTGTCAACTCGCTTGGCCTCCTGCTGCACATACAGGAAGAAGCCAGGTAGGTCTGTGGTCACTGGTGGTGCCCACATGCAAGTGAAGGACGGAGAAGGGTGCCTGGCAATTGCTTCCATGAAGGACTGGGAACCCCTGTTTCCAGCTGCGTGACTCTAATAGCTAAATCTTGGAGCAAGCCCATGTGTTCATCAACACATGGACGGATAAAGAAACTGTGGTTTTTACCACGATGGAGAACCACTCTGCCATAAGGAAGGAGAAAGCCAAGTCATTTGTAGAAAAATGGGTGCACCTTGAGACCATCAAGTTCAAAGAAAGAAACGAGACACACAGACTTCAGTGCTGTGGGGCTTCTTTTAAGTGAGAAACCCAAATTATAAAGAAAGAGCAAGATAAAAACACATGAAGTACAGAGATGGGTCTTTTTTAATGGGAAGAGGATTGAGATGGAGGTGGGGGAACTGGTGAATAAAGAAGTGGAGCTGTGTTCTGCCCACCACCCACTCCGCTGGGAGTGCGGCCGTCACGCCCTGCATGCACGGACCAAAACAAAGGAGAAAGCAGCGCGCTTCAGCTCCCTGTCGTCCCGTTTCACTTCCGTGCTGGGGACAATGACGGCTCTGCCAGCTCTACTCCTCCCATTGTATTCACCAAACACACAGTAGCCAGAATAAGATGGAGACTTGAAACACTTGGGATCATGCTGTTTTCTTTTCTTTTTTGGCAGAACCAGGGATTGAACTCAGGCCTTGCGCTTGCCAGGGAAGCACTTATGCCACTGAGCCATCTCCCCGGCCCCTGTTTTCTTTTCCTAAAGTCTTTCCACTGCTCTTGAGCCCATTGTTCTCATAGGGGCCTATAAGGCCCCCAAAGTCCAGGCCCTGGCTTCATCTGTGACCCCATCTTCATTCTCCATTTCTTCAACAACAAATTTAAAGAAAAAAGAAGGGGAGAGAATTATAAATTTTAAAAAATGGGAGTGGGGCCGGCAAGATAGCTTAATGGTCTAAAGCACCTGCTTAGGCAAGTGCAGGGCCCATGGTTCGATCCCTGGCATCACCTGCTGCACCATCCCCACCCCCAGGGCAGGCTGAGCCAGCCAGAGTCCAGGTGTAGTGGTGCACACCTACAATCCCAGCACTGGGGAGGCTGAGAGCAGGAGGTCACCGCAAGCCTGTGCTGTGTAGTGAGACACCCAAATACACTTAAAAAATAATCAAATACACTTAAAAAATATAAAAACAACCAAATATACTAAAAAAATAAAGAAAAACTGGAGAGACCTATAAACCACTGTAGTGCATGGATTCTGGTTCTGAATTGAATGGAACAACTATAAAAACTTATGAGGCAGTTGGAATAACTGAACATGGACTGGATATTTGCATTAAGAATCATTTCTATGGTTGGGAAGACCATAGCTCTGTGGCATAAGCCCCTGCCTGGCAAACACAAGGTCCTGAGTTCGATCCCCAGTACAAAAAAAAAGAATTGCTCTGAGGCTGAGGCAGGAGGATCACTGGGAGTTCAAGACCAGCCTGACCTACACAGAGAGACCCCATTTCAATTTTTTTTTCAAATGCATAGATGTAATAATTGTATTGTGATTTTCTATGAGAGCCCTTCTACTTGAGAGCTATATATGAAAATACAAATAAAGTAACCTGGTATTTGGGATTTGCCTTAAAACAATCTAAGGCAGTAAGTGTTGAAGATGGGTGGTGAACTTGTCCTGTTTTAGCTGGGAGTTTGTTATAATTATTCTATTCTCTCTTCTTTTCCCTGGGTCACTGAAGGGGTTTTCTCAGAAGAAAACACTGGGGAAATTGCTTCTGGAAAAGATGAGTCAGACAGAAAAATTGGTTTGCATCAGTAGGGGAACCTTTGCGTTTAAGCTTTATTGTTAATTTGTTTCCATATTGATTTAGTTTTTGACTTAAGGATTCTGTTTCCATTTAAATGGAGCTTAAACAGCTCTGTAAGCATCTAAAACAACTGTTCTTTTTCCAGTGGAAGGAGGAAGTCTGGCTGTAATTGTCTTATATTCACTTTTCTATTACCAATAAAAAATTAGCTTAGTTAATATGTGAACAGCTCAAGAATTTTTTTTTTTTTTTTGAATTGAACTCAGGATCTTGCACTTGGTGGGCAAGCACTTATTCTACTAAGTTATCTTCCCTTTCTTTCTTTCTTTTTTTCTTCTTTCTTTCTTTCTTTCTTCCTTCTTTCCTTTCTGGATTTTAAAGATAAGGTATCAAAATGCAGTTCAGGCTGGCCTTGAACTCACTGTATAACCCAGACTGGCCTCCAACTCTCATCAATCCTCCTGCCTCAGCCTCCTGAGTTCTGGGATTACAGGTTTGCACTAACATTCCCAACTGCTTATCTTCCTAGGTCATAACTTGGTTAAAAAAAAAAACTGGCAAGATCTTTAATATAATGTTTCAGGAGCTGTGAGAATTGATGGAAAGTCTTAAGTTAAAATAACACGCTTGTGGTTTTATAGCCAAGAGAAGATTAAGATTCTAGGAGTTTAAAAACTCAGGAGGTTTAGATGAATGCTACTAGGAGGATTTATTTAACTTTGTAGTGACATTTCTGTTACATTAATTAAGCACTCAGTGTGCTGCAAGCCCTGACTCAGCCCTCTGTGGCTGCTGCGTCTTCCGGGGCTCGCTGCTAGGGTTTGTGTGAATGGCGGAGAGTCCACAACTGTGCAGAACATGGCCCTGGAAAACCTTTCTAAGACCTGCAGTAGCAGCCATCAAGCAGGCGTGGAGAGCCCGAGCCCTGCCTTTCTTGTCCTTTGCTTAGCCACTAATCTTGTTAGAAGAGTAGGAGTCTGTTGGAGGATAAAAGCAGGCTGGGCACTAAGACAGCACACCTAGGAAGAACCCCGGTGTCAGGGACTTGCTGCTAAGTGACTCGCTTCCTTCATGCTTTTGGAAACTGTTCCCCTGGGGTATAAGTGTGGAAAGATCACAATTATAATTGGGTTGGTTTGGACTCTGAGCCAGCTACAAGAAGAGTAGCTGGTTCCAGAAATAAAACTCTCTTCTTTTACAGATATTCTGTGTCTTGGCTTCTTAGCTTTGTGGGCAGCTGGACAGTTTACCAGTTAAGAGCCGGCTTCTTAGTTAAGAGCATTCTACAGAAGATAGTGATAGAAGCAAGTATTTGGTAGATATGTGTCTAGATTGCTTTGTAAAGGAAAGGTTTTGTTGATCTTTATTTTTGTAATTTAGAATTAATTGACAATAAATGACAAAGTAGTCAGGTTATTTTGCAAAAATTTTTGTGCTTAACAACAAAACTTATTGAAGATTTTATTTATTTATTTATTTATTTATTTTTTTCAAAATTAACTTTTATTAAATCAAGTTTTAAAAAATGTTCACGGTAGAAAAGTCAACAAGGGTTTTAAAAGAACCAAAATATATCTTTTTATACAATATATGTATATATTAGTAGCAAACTACTTCTGAGATTTTTAAAGTTTTTTAGTTATTTAAAGAAAGCATAAACATTGTATATTAGTATGGAATGTCAGCAAATCTATTCTTCTTCACCCTTTATTCTGTAATCTGGCCATTCCACAAAATACTTTAGGATTCCTATTACTGAACAATAAGACCAAATCTCATTTTGACTAAAAAGTAGTGAAACGGTGGCTGGTAAAAATTTACCAGTTGCACATTATTTTTAGAGTAATAAATGAGCACCATAGATGGGTATATGTGTAAACTCAATTTCTAAGATGTAATAGCAGCCAACTATTCCATTTACCATTTGTTAAATTTTAAAAATTCAGTGACATATAAAATTTTAATCAAATCAGATATTTCAATCCCATATTGCTTTTTCATTTAAAATCCTTAATAGAAATTCTGTATATAACCTGACAAATTACATGCAAAGATGTGAATATATGTATACATATAATAATGTATGCATATATATATATATACAGCTTTGAATTCACTTAAATATCATATTTAAGTTTATCTGTAGAACGTATGATCACCTGAAAGTTTGTACAAATTTGA
>PVKA01036430.1:0-21804 GCA_004027165.1 Ctenomys sociabilis
ACGCACACACACACGCACGCCCTTCTGAAAGGGTGGTATTCCTGTCCGTATTGCTGGCTGATGGGATTTCCAAGGATGTGCTGAGGCCCCAGGGCAGCAGCTGATAGGGCTTCTGTGGCTCAGGTGGTGGTGGGGGTTGAGCGCAGGACCAGGGAGGGAGGGACACAATCACGCTGCAGGATGAGGGGCTCTACGCTAGTGCTCCCTCCCAGGCCCCCTGTCCCGCTGGGGCTTCCCTTTGCCTGAGGCATTTTCTCCTTGGTTTAGTAGGGCAGGAAGATCATTCTGTAAGGATGAAGAGGCACCATAAGTGGCTCTTGTGCTTTTAAATTTTCTACCGCATGTGCTTTTCCTAGCACTGGTTTTATCACTTTTAAATAATTTTACTTATTTTTTTTAAAACTCAAGTCTTTTGTACATAGTCAGGAGCTTACTGGGTTCTCCATGACGACTTGTGTGAGGTGTGCTGGGCCTCGCGCTGCATGCCTCCTAGCCACTGAGTTTGTCCCATGGTGTCCCCACTTCCCTGTCAGGAAAGCTGAGGCAGTGTATCAATAGTGGACATGCTGATTCCTGGGAAGTTTCATATAGGTATTGATCTTTCCTGTCTTTTTGGAACCTTAATGGACCTGGCTTCATATCTTAATGTTTTCTTATTGATGGTCACTGGATACAAAGAGTTTTACCAGATTGGATGCTCTGTACTGCTTCCCCCCTGCCCCCAGCTTCCTCTCCTAACCTGGCCTCCTAGGGTCTGTGGGGCAGCAAAGCCTCATCCATGCCCTTTTAACACACAAGCACACGCTCCTCTGATGCCTGCCTTCCTAATGCCATCTGAACCTGGGTACATTTTGCTAACCTCCATCTTTATCCTGCAGGTGTTAAGCCCCACTTACAAGCAGAGAAATGAAGACTTCAGAAAGCTTTTTAAGCAACTTCCAGACACGGAGCGCCTCATTGTTGGTGAGTGAATTGGTCTGGGAATCGGGTAGGCAGGATATCTGAGAGTCCAGGGAGGGTGCTCGGGCTGCCTCTGTGCAGAGACAGGGAGCCAAAGCGAGTGAGTGCTTTAGTCTGGAACAGGGAAAGAGAATGTCCAGAGCATGGCCCCAAGTCAGGGCTGAGGGCTGAGGATCCTGCACACAGCAGCCCCCTGAGCCTTCCCAGGAGGGAGCTGCTTATCTCTGAAGATGGCCAAAGATCAGAAGGGATTTGGGGTCATACGTTAAGGGAAGAAAGTCAGTTGAATTTTATCATCCTCTTTACCACTAACTTTTTGGTCCCTTCTGCTTTTGCATCCCTTCATCTGCCTCTGGGCCGCAGCAGCTCTTACCACTCCTCCATTCAGATCATGAGATGCCAGGTGCTTGCTGGTTCACTAGTTCAGGTGTCTTGCACACCTGGTGGCAGGTGGGTGGGCTTCCCCTCTGCTAATGGGAGGGACACCCACCATGGAACGTCTTGATAAAAATGCTTTGTGTCCCTGAGCTTCCCTTTCTTACTTCATATCACAGATTATTCATGTGCACTCCAAAGAGATATTCTTCTTCAGGGCCGACTCTACCTCTCAGAAAATTGGATCTGCTTCTACAGCAACATCTTCCGCTGGGAAACTCTGGTAAAGAACTAGGACTTGGGTTGAGGCTGTGGCTCAGGGGTGTAGTGTTTGCCCAGCATATGCAGGGTTGCCCTTGACTCCGTTTCCAGTACCCTGACACCACCCAAAAGCCCTGGGACTGGCTCCCTAGGGCTATCCTCTTGGCCCTGACTGGGCAGAACACCCTCTTGGTGCTACTCACTGGTTTTGCGTTCTCCCCATAGTGCCTTTGCATAGTGAACAGAAGCAAATGCCAAGGCTGAGGAGTGCCCACTTCTGAGTCCTAGTAATAGGGCCTTATTTGCCACTCATCCCCTTCCTAGCCCCTAGGTCTAGAAGAAAACACAAAGGGCATTTGCTTTTTATACAAGACACTTCCAGATCCTTGTCTCAGTCCAAGAAACCAATATTTGTAACCCCAAAGTTATGTTATTGGAATCCCATCAAGTTGATTCCAATCTACCACTTTCCATGCAGCCCACGGTGAAAATGAAGACACTAAATTATGTTTTTAATTATCGGGAAGTCGAGGGGCTCTAGGTCCAGCCACGAAGATGGCTTTCTGAAACCAAGAGGGTGACCCAAGGCTTCACCCAGTTTTATTCAGTGGAGGAATAACTTGAGGAGGATTGACTGAGAATTGTGGGAAGTAGGTAACTACTGTGAGCTGAGCTAGGTGGGTGGCCTACATTTACCTCTGCCATATGCAGAGAGGATATGCAGAGAGAGTAATCTGCATTATATAGTATTTAATATTTTGGGAAGTCTGGTGCTTCAGTCTTGATGTAGTCTTTCAAGGCCCAAGAAGTCATAGCCTCTATCTCGAGGCTTGATCCCAGCTGGCAGCATGGAGCATTAGCTCTACCATCCTGTCTCCACCCGGCTCACATTAAGGAGCAGCAGGTTTACCAGGGAAACACACATGCCACCTTCAAAGACTATCACCAGCACCTCAGCTAGACCAATACACATTGCTTAAGGCCAACTGAAGGATAAACAGAAGTCCTAGCCAGCTCTGTACATAACAATATGAGGAAATAGGGTCAGGCTCAGTCAAAATGGAGATAGTCGCTCTTCCTTCAAGGAGAGCTGCTCAGATGGTCCTCCACAGCTTTTGGAAAATGCAAGTACTTGGCTGGCATGAGTTGCCACAGGGGGAGACACAATGAAGCAGAAAGGACACTGGCTTTGAGCCTCAGAACTGGCTTGCACAGTTTCTGTCTTCTGCAGTTACATGTGTGATTTTAGGTCAGTTCTTTCTTTGCCTGTTTTTGTACCTTATAAAGGTAGAGAGGCTGGTGAGGTGGCTCTGCAGACTAAGTTCCTGCTTAGGCAAGTGCAGGGACCCGGGTTTGATCCCAGCACCACATTTTGTGCCAATCCTATCCCCGGGCATGCTGAGCTGGCCACCAAGACTGGGCATGGTGGTACACAGCTGTAATCCAGGTGCTGTGGAAGCTGAAACAGGAGGATCACTATGAATCCCAGGTATATAGTGAGACCCTGTACCAAATACAGTAAAAAAATTAATAAAATGAGGTAGAAAAAGATCGACTATGTGATTTTTTTTTATGGTTCTGTCCAACACTAGTTATTTTTATAAGTAGTGAAACGCTTCAGGGCCGGTGCACAGTTAGCAGTGTAGAAATGAGAAAGCCTCTTAGAACAAGAATTGAGATAGGACTATAGACAGACTCAGTCCCTATGTCACACTGTGACCTCCATTAGATAAAAGGGTAAAAATGTGCTCTCTAAGGAGGTCTTTTCCAAGGTTAGAGGTATGGGCACCGTGGCCTGTTTGAGCCGTTCCCTCACGAGCACTCTTTCCCTACCCTCCCAATTCTTCCTTTTGCCTGCTGTTGTTCACTCCCTGTCCCCGTGGTGGTGCAGCTGACAGTCCGTTTGAAAGACATCTGCTCCATGACTAAAGAAAAAACAGCTCGCCTCATCCCCAATGCCATCCAAGTTTGCACTGATTCAGAAAAGGTAAGGGGGGTGGGAGCCTGGCCTCTCTGGCCCCTCCGACTCTAGGCTCCGCATGCTACTCGCCTTGCTCCTGTGTTCCTGCCCCTGAATTTCCTTAATCTGGAAGCTAATAGAATTGAGGTGAGGAGTAGTAAGGACAATGTCATTCAAGGTACCACTTCCTGTATGGGTAGAGGGGAGGGGGACTGATCAGGGGTGAGGGTTGCTTGACAGCTGGAGCCAGGATGCTTTGTAGGTACCTTAATTAATCTCTCTGGACCTTGATTTCTCTCATGTGTGATATGACCTGGCAATGTCTGTTAGAACAGAGTCTTGAGGTACCTGTTTAAAAATACTACTTTGTAAAGCACTAGCCAAATGTAGTCATCATAACTTAGCAATATAGCTTATCATGTCTCAAGAGGACAAGGAGTCTGTCTGGATGTGGGCTATCCCTAGTGGTATGACAAGAATGTGGTATATAAAATGTATGATGGGGAAATCCATGACTTTTGACCTCAGACCATTGTTCAGAGTCTGAGGACCAGTAGATGCAATGAACAGGCAAGAATCCTGAGACTTTGGAGTGAGGTCGTCCTTTGTTTGAATTCTGCTTCTGGAACAATCAGCTTTGTGATCACCCAGATTGACCAATGCTATTCATTGTTAGCAGCTTTGCTGTTATTATTTGAGGATTTTTTTTTTGTTGTTGTTGTTTTTTTACTTTAAATGAAAACATTTGTTAAGTACCTAGCAGGTCTATAGTGAAAGCTACTTTCTCACCCGCGTGAATCCATTAGCTCCACAAAACGTCTGTTTCTGTTTGACACCTTGCTGTGCTCTGAACATGCAGACCAGTGCCTGGCACATCCATTCTGATGTTCACCTATTAGTTGAATTAATTACAATGACCATTGGGTTTGGCTCATCTTTCTGCTTAAGCTCCCTCCCAGCTCCCTGACCCAGTTCCCATATGTGGGATAAAGGCATGTTTTTATGGAGACAAAAGTTATAAAATCAGAAAGAAAAGCACTGAACTGAACTGAGTGTGGGTAAGAAATGGAAGGACTTGATTACAGAAGGAATTCGCTGGTCCCAGCTTCCTTGAACCCTCTGTCCTGAGCACCCCCATCATTAAAGTGGGTGCCTCTGGGGTAACCACAGATCCTTGAAAGTCATTGGAACTATACCTGGGGTGATGTCAGTATCTTCTTGAGTTAAAGAAAAAAAGAGGAGTGTATTTCCATTGTCATGTTGTGAGTCTTAACAGATACGTCGGCCCTTTTCTTTCCCCTTCTAGCACTTTTTCACTTCGTTTGGGGCCCGGGACAGGACGTACATGATGATGTTCCGGCTCTGGCAGAACGCGCTCCTTGAGAAGGTCAGTGGTGTGCTGTGGTGCCCTTCAGCCTAGGTGTACACCCTCTCTGGTGCTCTTCCCACTTGGCTGTTGTCCCCACCAGAAGGAAAATCACCTTTATGGGAGCTTTGGCTGCTCCAAAGGAGCCCATACCTCCGCACAGTGTGGAGATGCCTCAGCTGGCCAGGAGCGCTCCCTCCCACTGGAAACAGCGACCCGAGCGCACACTGCCAGGAGGAAGGCTCTTGTGGCTTCAGCCACTTCAGCTCCACCCTTTTAAAATATATAAGGAGATTTGTTTTAACCAGTTGTAGGGAAACATGCAGTCTCAGAAATGAAGGTCACAAGAGAAGGAGTTTTCAGACTCGCAGATAAGAGCAGCACACCGTGCCTGTCCACACAGGGTTGCAGATGCGCCAGCTGTGGTCGGGAGCAGAGGGAGTGCAGAGGGCTTTGCCCAGGCAGGGAAAGCAGGCCCTACAGGGCTAAGATTGTCTACACTGAACCACTACGGCAGGCTTCTGGGGCCAGGGCTGTGTCCAGTTGCTAGGGTCCTGGCCTTGAGGTACTGAGGGTAGGCAGGGGAGTCTAGTCAAGCTATGTAAAAAGGGAACTACTACTGGGAAGTGTAGCCTTTGGCTGGGTTGTTTGCCTATGAGTGAGTTGTTTTTTGCCACTAAGAATTTCCTCTCTCGGAGGTTGCACCCCCTTCAGTAGCTCCCCAGTCACCATAAGGAAAATAAGGAAATTTAGTGAAGGTAGCCAGCCATTGCTCATTGGAGCACTGGGGTTACACTGGGAAGAGACATGGATGATGGATGTGTCGTGGCTCTGCCTTCAGAGAGCTTGCCCTCCAATGGGACACTCCCCCAGCCAGAAAAGAAGACATGAAGGGGAAAGTTACTAATATGATTCTCTCATGAAGTTAGCATGTAAATGTGACTGACCTGTATGTATTCGAATATATGTGCCTATTGGCCTTGACTGTAGCCCAAAGTAATTACTATCCAAAGAAAGCAGTGATTCTTTTCTGTCTAGAGTTTTGCTGATCTGAGAGTGTGGAGCCCCCGCATAAATCTTGAGAGCTTTTCTGAGCTAAGCTGCACCTTTATGCGCCTTTGTTAATAATGAAATGGTAATGCGCTTGGGTCTCCACTGGTAGGTGTTAATTTTTAGTACACAGCTGCTGTCATTTCTAAGTAAGGCACAAGATCACCCACATGGCTCCTGAATGCCTCACAAAATAGGAAAGACTTCTCTCTGATGAGGTGGGCTGGTTAATGTGCTTGTCTTCACCATGGGCCGGCCCAGAGCCAGGCAGAAGTGACCAGGGAATGTGTCACAGAGAAGGCAGTCAGTGCAGCAGGCTGGGATGTAGCTTGGCAGGAAGCCGATGTGGCCTAGGCAAGATGAAAGGTGTCCCTGATGGTCAGAGATGGGCAAAAGAGGTTCAAGTAAAGGAGAAGAAAGTGTCTCCATTGGATGACAGACAGCTGCCCCCACCCCAAATCCTGCTAATCCGGAGACAAGCTTTCCAACTGCCATTCTATCTACATGGTTCTCTTGGATTGGAAAACAGTGCTGGCCCATGATATCAGGCCAGCTGCCTGTGTCTTAAACCACACCCTCACAGGGTGGACTTGGGGAGCTCTTAGCTTCTTTGTGAAGTTTGTTGGTATAAACTGTCTTAAAGTTTGAATTTTAGTTATTGGTGGTTGTTGTTTTCTCTTAATTCTCTTGCCCTGTTTTTCTCATATTTGTTCTGTCCTTCCTTCAAATCTGAGACACATTCGTGGTCTCTACCTCTGATCTTAGTTATCCTGACATTCTTTTGGCTCTCTGGGGAAACTCCGACTTTGAGTGGTGCTTTTAAGGAAAGCACCTAGTGGGGTAAAAAAACACTGGAACTAATGCATAGGACTGTAGACCCACTAACTGCATGTCAAAAAATAGCTGTTTTGTGATAGTAAAGAGAGACTTGCTTCTAGCCACAGCAAGTTTCCAACTATGGAATGGGCCATTTTTTATGTCAAACCTGAGGACCTATATGGATGTCATTAGTGTGGAAGACTTCTATGGGCTGTGGAAGTTTGGGTCAGGAGCTTCTGAGTGCTTAGTGTCCCAAACACTTGACCCCAGTGTAACATAGTTTGTTACACTTAATGTTGGCCTTCATTCTGAGAGTGCAAGGTGAACAAGTTGCCCTCCCTAAGAGTCCAGCTGAGCCCTTCTGCAAAGCTCTCTTGAAGGAATAGGCAGAGAAGGGCCATGTTCCTGGATTTGCTGTCTTAGTCCTAGACAGAGGAGGTTGTCCTAGGGGTAGCTGTTCTACTCTCAGTTAGCCACGGTGAGTATTTCTGCTCCCAGCCTGCCTCAGCACTTCTGTGCATGTCAAGAGGATCTGAGAGGGGACATTCAAAGCCACTGTTCTTCTCCCCTGCAGCCTCTGTGCCCCAAGGAGCTCTGGCACTTTGTCCACCAGTGTTATGGCAATGAGCTGGGCCTGACCAGTGACGATGAGGATTATGTGCCTCCCGATGATGACTTCAACACGATGGGGTGAGTGAGGCCAGTGAACTCCAGGCCACGGGGCTGCTGAAGTCCTGAGAGGGAAGGTGGCATCTAGGCAGGCCCACCCCTGAAGACAGAGCGTCAGGGCTCCCAGGACCTGCGTGGCTTCAGAACAGAGGGTGGCATGGCTGGAGATGAGGTCAGGGAAGCTGAAGGGGCATGGGCCTTGGCCAACATGATGATGGGCTTTGCTCAACATGGGATGGAAGGCTTGGAGCAGATCACAGATGAGGTCTCACTGAGTATTTTAATAGGATTACTCTGCCCTTTGTTTGGAACACACTGAAGGGGAACAAGGGCAGCAGAGAGACATGTTAAGAGGCTGCTGAATAATTTAGATAAGTTAGGTGAGGGGTGGTGGTGGTTTGGACCAGGAAGATAGCAGCAGAAATAGAAGTTTATTTCATATATTTTCTGAAGGATATGCTGATAGATCTGAAAAGAATTGAAGGTGGTGCTTTGGATTTACCATCTGGAAGGATAGAATTGTCCCAAACTGAGATGAATAGCACTCTATGCAGGACAATTGTGGGCAGAAGATTAGGAGGCTGATTTTAAGCAAGTAGAGACTGAGAAGGCTCCATTAGGCACTTTGGAATGAGTGTGGGGTTCACACAGAAGTCTGGGCTGGGGCCCAAAGTATGGGAGCTACTCATCAATAGCTATGAGGTTGGCTGAAAACTCCAAGTAACTCAGTGAATACAAAAGGAAGTTCAAGGACTGGGGTTAGTGGGACATAAGCAAGGGGAAGAAGCAGAGCAGAGGCCTGGAAAGACCACTCTCTAGGAGAGGAGGAGCAGGAGTTAGGGAAAGAGAGCCACATGGATTGCACAGTGGAGGGGAAGGAGGATGGGGACGGTACTGACTCACAGAGATAGGATTCTCCAGCGTGAGGAGTAGGAAGAGGCCAGGTGTTTGTGAGAAAGGCTGGAGGAACAGAAGGCAAGAAGAGAGCATGGAGTTTGTACTGAGGCCCTGGCTTGGTGACAGACATTGGTGTGTGACGGTGACAATAGTGGCATCACATAACTTCTATGAACACTACACAACTCTCTCTAAAATGCATCTAGGGATTTTCTTAGACTTGTACCTTCAGATAATGTAGAAAGTGAAAGTCAGGTGCTGATGCCAATGGTGGCTGCGAAGGTGATGGTTTTTCCATTGGGGGAAGGCTGCAGTAGGACCCTGGAGTATTCCCTAGAAGAGCAGCAACTTTCACTGTAAGGAGATTTTCCTTGGGGCTGGGGAGATGGTGCAGTAGAATAATCGCTTCCCTGGCAAGCACAAGGGTCTGAGTTAAATCCCCGGTTCTGAAAAAAAAAAAAAAAAAAAAGATTTCTTCCTTCTCTGTACAGTGCAGAGAAGTTTATTAAGATCCAGAGTTTGGGCAGTACCACCTAGCGAGTACATAGGTCCAGAGCTCCATCTTGGTCAATGTTTGGAAACTGAAATGTGTGCTCAGATCCCAGATATTTGATTCAAATGACCAAGATGGGATGGATCCTCCAGGGGGAAATAGGGTCAGATGAATAGTGGTCATATTTTTTTAAGTAGGAGTAAATCTAAAGAGGGTACCTAGAAATGGTGAGTTTGGAACCAGAAATTTTCCAAGGATGGAGAAAAAGGTGGAAGCAAGGGATCAGGAAAGCAGTAAGGGACAGATTTCTGATTAGAGGAAGATTGTGTACAGGAGAGCAAAGCAAGCAATCAAGAAGGCAAGAGAGAGAGAAAGAAGGAAGGAAAGAAGGAATGGAGGAAGGGAAAGGAAAACAAAAGAAAGGAAAGGAAAGGAAAGCAAAAGAAAGGAAAGGGAAAGGGAAAGGGAAAGGGAAGGGAAGGAAAGGAAAGGAAAGCAAAAGAAAGGAAAGGGAAAGGGAAAGGGAAAGGAAAGGAAAGGAAAGGGGAAAGGAAAGGAAAAGGGAAAGGGAAAGGGAAAGGAAAGGAAAGGAAAAGCCCATAGTTTTGGATGAATGTACAGGTGCTTGGACTAGCTGAAAGTTTTGACAACTGAGACTAAGCTGGGCTCCTGGTGTCTTCTCCAGCTACTGTGAGGAGATCCCTGTAGAAGAGAATGAAGTGAATGACAGCTCATCTAAAAGCAGCATAGAGACCAAGCCGGATGCCAGCCCACAGCTGCCCAAGAAATCCATCACCAACAGCACCCTGACCTCCACGGGAAGCAGCGAAGCCCCTGTCTCGGTATGAACAGTAAGCCCAGGGCACTGCCGTGACCCAGCTCAGTGACCTCCACAGGTGCCTGGCCTGGGGAGCAGAGAGAGGGATGTGGGTTCTTCATGGTCAGTTTATGGAAGGCAGCATCCTGAACGCATGGCTGTCTATATTCCCCTGGTGTGGTCACTGGGTCCAGAGCTAGACTCTTAAAGCCTGGGTTCTGAGATTGGCTTAATTTCCAGGAATATTTAGGCTATGCCAAAGCTATTGTGTCCATCTGGATCTTGAAGAGCTGTTCCACATCAGCCTCTGGAGAAGAACTATTTTAGGTCTCTTTTTCTTTCTCCCCACTGCCTTAATCTGAAGCCAGAATATTTTAGTTACTTTCCTTGTTACTAGGAAATAATACCCAACACCTACAGATTAAAAAAGGAGATGATTCGTTTGGCTCACGGTTTGTGGAGGTTTCAGTCCACAGCCTGGTGGCACCAGGGTAGTGTCCCGATAGCATGGCAGAGAGAGGGCCATGGCAGAGGAGTAGGTAGCATCCTGGTGTCGAGAGGTGTGAGGGAGGACAGCCAGGGAGAGAGGTGCACACGCCCTTCTGGGCCAGGCCCTCAATGACTGCATCTAGGCCCCACCTCCCTGCAGCAAGTCCTAAGCATCCTGATCATCTTCCGAAAGTCCTGCTTGGGAGTGCTTGCGGGACACCTAGACATAAACCACTACCAAAGGCATGCATGAATAGAAAACTGCAGTGTGCAGTTCATTTTTAAAAAAATTCACAATGATTGTTATACTACAGAGAAATTCATTTTTTGTGCACCTATTTGATTATTATTTCTTGAAGGCCTTTGTCACTTGTTTCTCCACTGTGCTAGACTTTATGGAGGCTACGAAAATATCTAACAGGAACTATGTCCTTGGGAACATTCTTCTTTTTTAATTAATTAATTATTTGGCACAGGGTCTCCTCACACAGCTTGGACTTACCGTGATCCTCTTGTCTTAGCCTATCCAGTGCTGGGATTATAGGTATGCACTAGCATGCCTATTCCTGGTGACTGACACATTGTGCCCAGAGTTTCAGACCCACACAAATGACATGCAATTCTGGGGATCGAACCCGGGTCCTTGTGCTTGTCAGGCAGGCGCTTAGACCACCAAACTATTTCCCCAGCCTGGGACTTTCTTATAGAGAAGGTAGAATCTTAATGAAGAAAGAAAGGTTATGGCTATCAGGTAGAAGGGGCCCAGTTTCAAAGCAAAGGACTCTCAGAAATGGGAGGCTTGCGTCCAGGTGCTGAGGCATCAGGCCACCTGGCCGTAGAGCAAGGCCATCCTTCATTCAATGGCTAGTTCTCATTTCCTGTTTCTGAGGCTATCTTTAAAATGCAAAGGACCATATTGATTTTTTTTCTAGCACTAAAGGCAGAATGGATTCAGAAAAGCCCTATGACACCTTCTGAGTTTCATACCAAGAGGCAGGCTGACTTTTTTTGTTTGTTTTGAGACAGGGTCTCATTATGCAGTTCAGGCTAACCTTGAGTTTGCTTTGTGGCCCAAGTTGGCCTGGAACTTTCAGTGATCCTCCTGCCTTAGCCTCCTGAATGCCTGGCTGAGGCAGGCTGATAACATCAGAGCTGGTGGAAGTGTGGCCCAGGCAGGACCAGTTCTGGCAGTGCCACCTCTGTCCACCTGTGGTCTCAGTGTGCCAATTGTCTGTCTCCTGAACAGCTGTGCTAGGAATGAGCTCTTCCAAGGGCCCACATGTTAGTCTCCCTTTAGTGAGTAGATCCAACCAGCAGGCTCTGGGTAGGTGACTCCTCAATATCTCCTGCAGTTTGATGGCCTGCCTCTGGAGGAAGAGGTGCTGGAGGGTGATGGATCCTTGGAGAAGGAGCTTGCCATTGACAACATCATAGGCGAGAAGATAGAGATCATCCCGCCTGTGAACTCCCCTTCCTTGGACTTTAATGACAATGAGGATATTCCTACTGAGCTCAGTGACTCTTCAGATACCCATGATGAAGGTGAGCATTTGAATATGGGTCCAGAGCATCCTTTTCCCCTCTCATTGTAAAGGCTTAAAATAAGTCTCTGGTTGAGGGTGGAGTCAGGACATAGGTTCCTGGCAGAGAGGTACGTATCAGTGCTTGTTTTGAAAGGTACATTTGTGATTGGTATACATCCCCTTTTCAAGTATACACTGCAAGACCCTTATCATTTTGTGCTTGTCTTTCCTTTATTAATCAATAATACTTTGTCCTGCTATCTGCACTTGCCATAAAATGTACCCTCCTGCAGGCACTGGCTCACCTCATGCTCTATCCCTCTCAGACACACAATACACGGCAGTGTTTCATGCCACCACAAAAGGCATCTGTCAGCTGCTCTTTGGAGATAGATTTTAATAGAAACTCCCTTAAAATGACTGCAAAATTTGTTAGTGACTCTAGCTTGGAATAGAGAGAAAGGGGTTGCTGAGTGAGATGGGCCTTGGAGACTCCCTCTCTGTCTACTGAAGTAGAGACTCCGTCCTTCAGTCTTGTGCAGTGTTACCTTCTGGGGCTCAATCAGGAACCTGGTTATTCTTATAGTCCATGGATGAAAACCAGAGCCTCAGTATTTGTGAAAGTAGTTGTTGGCTTTCCCATTGAATTGATGATCTGTTCTTTCTGGTGTGTAGGGCATCGGCAAATTCATTTATTGAAATCTCTCCTCGAGATCATCCATAGTGGATTTTAACCCTTGGTTGGCTTGCCCACTCCATCTAGGATCCAGGGCCGGTACAAACAACTGTGTAGCTTGGGTGCTGCCCAGCATCAGGATCATTCTTCTCATAAACTGAGACGTGACATCTGCCACTGTGTTTGTACGGTGCCCAATTTGTGCAGTTACAGGCACTATGCCTGTATGATATACCTCTCTGGATCCTAGAGGAGCCAGAAATAGCCTCCTTCTTGTGTGAGGTCACACCCCAGCCATGCAAGAGGCAGTCATTACATACTGAACAGTGCTTGGGACTTGGGAGGAGCACTAAGACCCAGCAGCTCCCCTGTGCCTGCAGACACATTCTCCTCTAGCAGGAAGAAAGTTCTGGAAATGGCAAGTGAGATGCCTGGGTTAGCAATGCTGTGCATGTTACCAGATTGCTGTGCCAGGAGGGTGTCGCAGCCCACACTATGAAGGATGCTTTGCTCTGGACCTTGCTCTGTGGGTCTTTCTCTCTGGCTCATTCTGATTTTTATTCTTTTGCTGTGGTAAAACTGTAACCAAAAGTTTTATTTCTAAAAAAGGGGCATGGAAATCATGGGACATATAGGTTGTCTGATGTGGTTAAGAATTATAGCCCTTGGGGCCAGCCCAGCCTTAGGTCATTCCAGAGTAATTGGCAGCTCCTGAATGCACTTGTACCAGGTGTCACAGAGCTTTTTTTGTCGATTGTAATGCATCCTTTGAGGTGCAGGCAGCTTCAGCAAGTAGTCATTTGAAGTTTAGTCTTAATTCAGGACATTTGAAAGTGTAGAAACAGATGTAGTCCTGTACTCCAGAGTAATACAGGCTGCATATACAAGGGCATTTGCCTAAGATTGTAATGCCTGGTGATATGGGAGTGTCTTCATTTGTGTAAGTAGACTGTGATGTTCACACAAAGGTGAAATCACCTAAGGATTCATTTCTTACTGCTTCTGTAATACATTAAGTGGTGGTACATTCCCAAACTGTTTGTAAAGAATGAATGGACAGTGCTAGAGTGAACGGCCTGGATTTCTACTGCAGGGAAGTAAGTAAGAGTTACAAACAGTGGAGACCATGAGCTTCAGCTACCCTGCCCTTGGTCTGGGGGCCCCTAGCCACAGGGACATCGGTGCTCTGGGGCTATCCCTAGGGGCCTCCTGACCTCCCCCGTCACCACTGACTTCCTCTTCCTGTTTCTGTGCAGGAGAGGTGCAGGCCTTTTATGAGGATCTGAGTGGCCGGCAGTATGTGAATGAGGTCTTTAACTTCAGTGTGGACAAGCTCTACGACCTACTGTTCACCACCTCGCCCTTCCTACGGGACTTCATGGAGCAGCGGCGCTTCTCTGGTCTGTTCTTCAGGACCGGGTCCTTCCTGACTGTCTGTCCTTTGCCCTTTCTCCTTCCTCTCCTCTTCCCACATGGTTTTTTCTTCCAGAGTATTTAGTGGTCCCAGTGCCTTCCTTTCAGCCTTGCTGGTGTTGGAGCTCCTTGGCTGGCCATCCCTCTTTTCCCCTAGTGCAGCATCTTCACTCATGGCCTGTGTCACAGGCACCACAGTCTCAGCAGTGACCAAGACTGCCTGGCCTCTACCCTTATGGGCTCACTGTCTAATCCAGGCAGCAGCTCCGATTCACAGCAAGGTGCTGAAGGCTTATAATGTCATCTCATTCAGTCCTCATGGTTGCCCATGGGCAGGTCCTGGGGTGTCCGGCACTGATGCTTCAGGAAACTGAAACCCAGGGAGTGAGCAGTGGGTTAAGAAGGGACTGAGTGAAGCTTCATTTTTAGGACCCTGAGTTCTTCCCTTTTAGGACCCTTAGTCCTGAGTTCTTCCCAAACTCCATTTCTCCACCAGCAGAGACACAGTGATTGCCTAGCAGAACTAAGAAAAAACACTGGGGCAGCAGTGAGCCCTTCTGTTGGGAGAGGACATACTATGAACAGGGGGAGGTCATAACTTAGAGGAAAGAACTTGTTCCCAAGGGATCCAGGGCCCCTGCTACAGTAACTCCAGTGTTGTCAGCACCCCTGTAGGTGGCCTCAGGACCTTCTGCCCTGGCCTGGGAACAGTCAGCATTCTGGAGCTTCGTGTAGAATTTCGGCAATGCTACAATGAACCTCTTTCTGCTCTGACTTCCCCTCCTCCCACCCTTCTGTCCTGCCCCTGGGCTCCTATTGGCTTCCTAGGGTGGGGGCTGTTGTTAGTAGACAGCACAGAAAGAAAAGTTCATTGGAGAGGGACCCAGATGAGGGGCTTGGCACTGCTTCCCCTCCATCATGCCATCACTCCTCTCTATCCTCAGATATCATCTTCCACCCATGGAAGAAGGAGGAGAATGGAAACCAGAGCCGGGTGATTCTGTATACTATCACCCTTACCAATCCTCTGGCTCCCAAAACTGCCACTGTCAGGGAGACACAGGTGAGCACAAAGCAGTCAGAGGTGGCTCAGAATGGGCTGGGAAGTTCTGGTGTGAAGGATGAAGGTGGAGCGGTCAGAAGATGTCTTTGGGAGGAAGTACAAGGCTGTCTCCAGTGATTCTGTGTTTTTGGGAGTTCTGGGATAGGAGGGGAAATGCGGGCAGGTGCTTTTCCCATCATACTTCTCTTCAGTTTCAACCAATAGGCTTTCCCTTCCCACAGACCATGTACAAGGCGAGCCAGGAGAGTGAGTGCTATGTGATAGATGCAGAAGTTCTCACCCATGATGTGCCCTATCACGACTACTTCTACACTGTCAACCGCTACACACTCACCCGCGTGGCCCGCAACAAGAGTCGACTCAGGTGCGGGGTTTCAAGGGTTCAAGGGTACATTTGGGGTTTTCCTCTTAATGTCTCTTTGCTCATGACAGAGAGGGAACTTGGGAATTTGCCTGCAGATGTTCGATTCATCTTCTCACAAAAGCCTTCCAAGCTCTGCATTTCCCTGTCCTGACAGTCATTCGTTTTCCTCCCTATGATGTGTTCCCGTCACCGTTTTGTGCACCTTTTAGGAAGACCTTTATCACTCCTATTCTTATTAGTTGTCTGTGATTTATTCAATACTATCTAGGTGGGTTCTCTCAGTCATTGCAAAGAATCACATCCCAGTCAGTACCGACCCTCAGTTCTTAGAAGCAGAAGGCTAGGCTCTTTCCCCTGTACTGAGCATGCTGCAAGTTCCAGTTTGCCCTCCTGGCAGGAGTCCCCCACCGTCACCGTGACACTTTGTTGGTTGCTCTTGCCATGGAGCCTTTTCACGTCAGAGCTCAGACAGTGTTGCAAGGGTGGACTTTCAGTTCTCAACACTGGTGCAGAGTCACAGGAAGGAAGCAGTGTAGTAGACCTTGATGTTTTCAGAAGCCTGTGGTCTAACTGGGCACTCAAGACACACACACACTTGAAAATCATCACATTGGATGTCTGTATTATAGACCAAGTTCTTCCCATTGTAAGGAGCAAGAAACTCATTCATATAATTGAAATAAAGTAGAAGTTAACAGTTACACAGAGCTCTTGTAGCAGTCAAGAGGAGCTTAATACCTGAACCTGAGGAAGAGCTGGCCTCTTTGTCATCCTCTTAGTGTTTGTTTGTTTGTGTTTCCTTGGGAGT
The DNA here is from genome assembly GCA_004027165.1 of Ctenomys sociabilis. NCBI lineage: Eukaryota > Metazoa > Chordata > Mammalia > Rodentia > Ctenomyidae > Ctenomys > Ctenomys sociabilis. Next base: position 16,004 of record PVKA01036430.1, read on the forward strand.
GAGAGCTTTGTGCTGCTTCCTGAACTTTATAACTTTCCCTTTCCTCATGCTTCTCGTTGTCCTTCTTATTTTCCTTCTCTCCTCTCACATCCTTCATTTGCATCCCCACCCCCACCCATGCTTATGTTTCTTGACTCCACTCTCCTCAGAGGATCTTCTCAGTGAGTGTCTCCCTGTGCAGTTCACACAAACCAGCTGGTGGACCTTGGCTAGAACTCCACAGGGATGTGCCATCTCCATCCCCTGAACGGGTGCTGGGTAGGAAGCCAGGTGCCTTAGAGTGTGGGGATTCCCCATCAGGCCTTGGGAGGGGCAGCATCCCTGAGGATGGGCCAGGCAGGGCAGGTAGCCTTGTGCAGGGAGCACGAGCGGGAGGGCCTCTTGGCACACACACACACACTTACTTGAGGAGAAAGCAAAGAACACAACTGCTGTATGGGTAGGGAGGAAGCCCGTGCTGCAAGAGGTAGGATGGGGCAGGAGTAGTGGCGGGAGAATGTGTGGGGTATAGCCAGGGCTGTCAGGCTGTGTTCATAGCAGAGTCAGAAGCCAAGGCTGGGAGCAGGGAATATTTCTCAAAGTGAGAGTGATGAGACTTGAGAGCTTGATGGATTTAAAGGGCTCAACTGCAGGGCCGAGCCTTCTCTTGTCCAGATGGTGAGCAGCCTGGCTCACTGGATAGAGGCAGTGTGGAATCATGAAAGAATTCTGGGCTTGGCCTCAGAAGCCCTTCTCAGCTTCTGGCTTGCCCAAATATTCAGAACCTTTGTCTTCCCCGCTATAAAATGAGAACAAAGCCAGCTACCTCCTCTGGTCAAGGAGAGACAATGATATGATGGAGGTGAAAGGACTTTTGGTTGGTCAAAATCCAGACCTTATCAGATACAAAAGATACATTTCTTGTATCTCGGTCTTGCTTTATCTTGGTCTTAACCATCCAGCAGAAGAGTATGAAAATGAGAGATGTGAAGTAAAGCCATATTAATATGCTGAGGTGTGAAAGACTGATAACCCACTACTATTACGAATTGCTAGACTGTGTTGAATTGTTTTGCTGAATTCACGTACCTATAGTATTTACATGCCAGTGGAATACCTATATCTGACAGAACTAAACAAAAAAAGGGATAAAGGAAGGTCCATTCTGTATCTGTATATACAGTATAGTTAGGATAGATATACACCTACTTTCACTTAAATCAATGAGAAGAAAAATTTGTACTAATAGTGTTTGGACAGGATATCCTGTCTGTATCTTATAATATTGATAAACACTAAGAAGATAACAATACATGGTATTAACTATTGAAACTGTCCTATTAATCAGCTTTGAAACTGTCTTATTGCTATTTGTTTCTCAATAAAATAAAAGTAAAAAAAAAATAAAATAAAAAACTGAATACAAGACTGTCTTGCGGATAAATGTGAACATCCCATTTTCCAGCAGTGGTGGGTCTGCTAGGAAATAATGACCTTTTTTTCCTGGCTTGTTTCTTAGGGTCTCCACAGAGCTGCGCTATCGGAAACAGCCCTGGGGGTTAGTGAAAACGTTCATCGAGAAGAACTTCTGGAGTGGACTGGAGGACTACTTCCGCCATTTAGGTGAGTGCCAGTCACTCATGGCCCATTCCACTGCAGAATCAGGGTGGCCTGTACAGCTGTCATGCAGGGAATGGGGAAGGACTGGGAAGGGAGAGACAGAGGCAAGGAAGTGACTTAGTGGGGTCCCTAAGTCTGCCCCCAAAATGGATACTGATTTAATGTGTATGTGGATCTATGCATTTTTCAAAAGACTGTCTACCACCTTATGAAACAATTAAGATGTGTGTGACACCCACCCCCGTGCACCTTTAATGATACTTGTGACAGTGCTAATTTTTTGAGAGGTATCTGTATCACTTTGAATGCATCTATTTAGAGAGCGCTTGTGAATCTTCAGTCAGTGTCTGCATCCAATACAGATATGCCAGTTTTGGCGCACATGGCTCTACACAATGGCTCTACACATGGCTCTTCCACTCCAGAGGAGGGGTTAAATTAGGGCTCCAGAATGACTTCTTATAAGGGTCATCTGCCCAGCTGGCCAGCTTCCTAGGGTATAGAATAGAAAAATTGCTCCTGTAGAACATCCAGAGACCATGCTTTGGATTGAAGGTATGGGAAGATGGCCTCCCTTGTGGCCCTTCTGTCTCTGACAGAGAGTGAGCTCACCAAAACAGAAAGCACCTACCTGGCTGAGATGCACCGGCAGTCTCCCAAGGAGAAGGCCAGCAAGCCTCCCACGGTGCGGAGGAGAAAGCGGCCCCATGCCCACCTGCGGGTGCCTCACCTGGAGGAGGTAATGAGCCCGGTCACCACCCCCACTGATGAAGATGTGGGCCACCGGATCAAGCACGTGGCAGGTGTGTTCCAGGTGGAGATGGGGGGTATGGATTGGGGCTGTGGTCTGCCTGGAGTCAAGTGTCCATGCCGGGGAATATGTGCGTGCTCATTCTAAGCCTTGGGTACAGGTTTTGCATAATTCAAATGCAACTTACTAAATGTGAAGTTCTTGGCACTCTGTCTATTTCCCTTGCCCTTTAAGTTCCTCAGCTTTTTCCCAAACCCTTACGTATTCTGCTTAACCAAAGTTTTTTGGGTTTCTGTTCAAGCTTTGTGTTAACTACGCCAGCTCCCATATGCAGCATCCATGTTTTTGGGAAAGGACACTAGGTGAAGTTAAAACCTACATTAATCTATAGCCCAGAGGTGAGGGAGTCTGAAGCAATGCCTAGCTCCTTGGCCCCCATGAGCCCAGCAAGGGGTCTTTCTTCCTCTTCCCATCCAGCCACACCCAGCCTCACATCTCTATCAGCCGTGGAATTCTGGGATGGGCCTAGAGGTTGACAAATCCCTTCTTTGCAAACTGTCACCTGCATATTGTTCATGGGGACAGGGAGGAGGCAGATGAAGGGGAAGATAGCACAGGCTTCTGTGTCCTGTCTCCACCAGAGCACTCCTGTTAATTACCCACGCAGTTGCTGACTGCTGTTGTGTTTAAGCAAACTGATTCTCAGAGAGGTTTTAAAAGTGAGTGGCTGACTGTAGATAAAACCAAGCCTAGAAGCCAGAGGCCTCTAGTCCTAGCCCTGGAATTCTTTTCCTTCCTTTAGCAAAGCTCACTGTGTCCTGTACCTGTGTATTCTAGCTACTTAGGTCTGTTGAGTTTCTCATTTGTTCAGTGGTTACCTGATTTTGCTGAGACCTTTTTGCTTGGGCTTTGTCTGCTCCTGGAGCAGGGCTGGGAGTAGCAACCATAGCACTGCTGCTTGAGCTGTGTGGGCAGTTAGTGAGCTTGGGGCCCATGCCGGTGACATGTGTCTCCCCCTGCAGGTTCCACACAAACGAGGCATATCCCTGAGGACACTCCCAACGGCTTCCACCTGCAGAGTGTGTCCAAGCTGCTGCTTGTTATCAGCTGTGTGTAAGGAACTCTGGTCTCTCGGTCCACCCGTACCACAACACCTTCCCTTTCCTGTCGGTGCAGGAAAATCATTCCCTAACCCTCAAAGTATGTGCAAGAACTCCTTCTCTCTTTTTCTGTTTTGTTTTTGGTCCACTATTTCTGCCTGGATCCATTGCTGTCTTTCATTTTTTACCTCTTCTTTTTTATGTTTTACTCAGGATTTATGGTATTGGATTTAGGGTATTGCTGGCTTTGAGAAAAATGCCATGCACAGCATCCACACCCTTTAGGAACTCAGTATCGACTGGATGAGATCAAAAGGACACTCACAATTCCTGCACAGGGTAGATAACATTAACACAGAGATTCTACAGAGTTTTTAGAAGTCTTCATGTACAATAGACATTGGGTATTTGTTCAGAACCAGGTCCTAGAACCATGCACGCATAGAGCCCACACTCAGGCCGGGTCACTAGATAACATTGATGACTTCAGGCCAGGACATGTAGGTCCTTATTTTAATGTAGATTATATGTCACCATACACTCAATAATTTGCATAAAGCATTGCCAAGCTATTACCAGGGACGTTGAAAGAAGTGAAGATGTAGAATAGGAGGTCACGGCTAGTTCTCTGATGTGTAAGTCCATGCCTGTGTTTGCTCACAGCTTTTGTAAACCATATTGAGTAGGTGGCAGCTAGGACAGCAAAGAACGGCTCTTCCACTTGGTTCTGCCCCCTGCCTGACATCCCACCCCTCCTTGGCTGGGGCTGGCATGGGTGACTGGCAGGCACAGTAGCTGCCCAGATTCGGACTCCCTGCTGCATAGCAGGCTTCAAGCTGTCTCAGCTTCGGTCCTATTTTAGTTCTGTAACCTCCCTGAAGCATTTGCATAGAGGCAGAGCCAGGGGCTTACCCTCTGGAAACCCTAGAGGAAACCTGCAAGTGACACAGTCAGACTTCCATTATGACAGTATTATAGATAGATCAGAAGAAGAAAGACTGGACGCAGGGAGGGCCATCAGAGTCAACTGCGGTGGGGGCTCAGTGGGGGTGGCTTTCAGGCTGAAGAAGGGAATGGAACTGGAGGTTCCAGAAGGGGAAGACTCATGAGCCATTATTGATTATGCCACAGAGAAAGCTGGGCTTCTGATCTGAGGGCCTGTGGGAAGTCGTGTCCTTAACAGAAACCTGGGCTTTAGTGGGAAGTTGTGTGAGGAGACAGCACCAGCTCCGGGAGGGCCTGAGTTGTGCAGGGGGAGGTGATAGGAATTTGTTGCTGTGGACCTGTTACTTAGAAGCCATGCTTATCATTCACAGTGCTAAAGCCATGGGTGTGAATGGACTAGTGTACAGTGTGATGGATGGGGCCCGAGTGGACTCTGGGACTTGTGAGACGAGAAAATTCTCAGAGGAACAAGAGAAATCTTACTAACTTTACTTGAAGCATCACCTAAAAGCAAATTCAAACTTTTCCTGACTATAGCATTAGAAACTAACATTAATTAGTACAAAGACAGGTATAAAATCAGAAAGACTTGCATTTTGTAACAGCAGTTTGATGTGATTCATAGTATAGCTTTGTTACAACTGTATCTGGTACTAGATTTTGGTCAGTTCTGTGTTGAAGCTCTCTGCATTTTGACTTAAGAGAATTTGGAAGTACCGTGTCAGCCAAGCTTGAGGCTTTGTGAGTTTACGCCAAGCAGGCCTTCCAGCTCCACACAGGAGACCCAGGCTGTGCCAGCAGTGGGCACTGCATGGTTGGCCACTGTCTGGCAGCCTCTCACCACCATCTACCTGCAAGGTGGTGACTCAACCGCTCACCTCTTTTGCCTGGCGGATTCTTTACTGTCAGAGCACGCAGGGGTGTCTTGATCCTTTTCTGGCACAGTCAGGATTGTGAACATGAACCCAGATTCTGGCACCATGTGAGGAAAATGTGGGCACTCAGTGCAGAAGTGGCTCAGGACAGTATCATTGAAGCTGAACACAGACCTCAGGGAAGTGCACAGAGAGCAGCCCCAAGGATTTGCAGCTGCCGGCTGAAGCAGGGCTCCCTTCCACAGAACCAGAAATGTGAACTAAAAATTCCACTCTCAACACACAGCATGAAAAGTCTAAGGCTCAGCAAAACCTGTCTTCCTCTTGACTCATCCTCTTCTTCCACCTGTTTGTGCCACCTCCCTGCTTCCAGCATCATCTTCCATGCTGTGTCTCTCTCTCCCTCTGTTCTGTGGCTGCCCAGCTCTGCCTTGGAGTTTCACATCTCTCCTTCCTCATCTGCAGACCAATCTCAGCAGGGGAGGGATTGTGTCCTCACAGAGAACAGAGGAGTTTGGGTTTCAGAGGAGC
>PVKA01036431.1:0-21804 GCA_004027165.1 Ctenomys sociabilis
TACTTTCTACCTTGTTATTTTCCTAGTGGTTGTCCATAGTACTAGAAGCTGGCATAATATCCTGTCCAACCACCATTAGTGCAAATCTTGCCTCTCATAGGATTATGTAGAAGCATGGCGTTATCTATTCCAACTGTACTGTCTATACACACACATCATGATTCTTCCTTTCTATACCCCTTCCTTTGTCTACACCTGTCAGAGATGGGCACTCCATTGTCATTCAACGAACTTAGGTGCTTGAACTCAGCAACACAATCCAACACATTCCAGCATTCCACAACAATAGTGAATTCCCATGCTCTTGTTTCTATACAACTGAAGTGCTGAAGAACCACAAGGAATTTTCTGATGGATGCCTTCTAAATAATTACTTTGTTGGATACCTTTAATCTATGTTTAATGGGTGATAACTTGCTACAGAACACTTTTTTTCTTATTCTAAGTGTTTAGGGATAGATAAGCTTAGCAATGGAAAATAAATGTAATTTTCTTTGTAATTTATAAAAAATAAAACCAGATTGTTTGGTCAATTCAAGTTTTCTATGTTGCCTGAAAACAAAATAACCAAGCCCATTTTTATTTAATTTTGAAAATTCATGTTTATAAAATTTCAGAGTCTTCATTCTTACTGAATATATGCATTCATTGTGAATATGTTATTAATGAATATGTATTTTTAGAACAAAGTTTCTAAGACATTACAGTAGCATCATATCTGAACAGTATTTATCCTAAACCTAATAATATAATTTTTAACTTTTCCTAACAAACTGAGATAGATAAGGTTGGGATTATAATCACCTTCATCTAGTCATTAGCGGGTAAAAAGATGGACCATAATTTTTAGCTGGGCCAAACATACACTATAAGACAACCCAGCTTTCAGAGTTTGAAGATACCTCAAAGTAGCACTTTAAAAAATCAAATCAGTGGTACAAGTCTATTCCTATGAAGTACAAACAGGATAAGAAGGAACCGATGCTCCTGGTACAGGCTATTAGTGAAGCCATTCCACATCTGCCCCCGACTCACTCCCAACCCTCTGCCCACATGAAATATGATCTTCACTCTCTCTGCTAGTCCTGTAGTCCACAGTCTTTGGTCTCTCTGAGGCCCCCTTACCTGTCCAAATTCTAGCACAAATAAGATTTTATTCAAAGTGTTACCCCTCACTGATTTTCTATTACACTTAATACCAAATAAAAAATGCTTGCTTTAACCTACAGTCCACAATAAAGCTGGGCACTTTCTTGTCTCTAATTTCATCTCATGTTACCCTCTCCACTCCCTGCATAAATGAACTTCCTTCCTCTTGTCAAATGTGTCACATTTCTTCCACCATTAGGGTCACTGTGTTATTTTTCTCTGCCTGGAAAACTCTTCTAGGGTCTTCCATTCTTCATTCCTTTTTCTCATCTGTGTCTCAACTTCACGTGATGGGATCTTTTGGGGACTTTGGCTCATCACCAAACTTTAAACCATATCTCTTCCACGTATTCTCCATTATTCCCTCTCACATCTTTCATTTTTATTCTTTTACAAACCACTGTAGTCTCTGGAGTTTTGTGTATTGCAAGTTTCCTCTGATAGGAGGAATTTTAGGTGGCTTTATCTTGCATATACCCCAGTGTTTGGACAAGGGCTTTGTGCAGAATAAATTTGTTAGGTTAAATAATTATGACACAATATTGCCTCTTCTTCCTTGAATCCCCTTTTGGGATTAATCTGGATATGGCAGCATCTTAGCTGCTGTATTCTCACTGATACACAAATCTCAACATCTACAACTTAAATAGGAGAAGGTTTATTTTGATAGTTTCTCAAGGTTTCAGTCTACATCCTTCTGACTCTGTGGCAGGGTGGGGAGGCTCAGGGACTTCATAGAGGGCACAGGCCATAGCCCAGTACAGGGGGCGGAGGAATGGAGGAGGCACATTCTTCTAGGCCATGCCCACAGTGGTCAGACTCCTCCCCCTGGCTTCACCACCCAAATTACATTTAGTTATAAACTCATCAGTGGCCTCATCCATTGATAAATGTCAAAACCCTCTAGATCTGATCAGCCCCCCAAAGCCCCAACTATGCATGTGCAAGACGTTAGGGAGGACATTCAAATATTAACAATAACAATATAATTCTTTTTTACCATAATTGTTCTACAGTCTTCCTTGATGGTTACCCCTCTTTTCTTCACTTTTTTCAGAGATTGATCTTGTTTTCTTTTCACTACCCTTGACTACTGTGTGAACAATTCCAATCTTGAGGTCAGATCATATGTGATGACTGATTAGTGAGGTGCAAGGGTAGGAATAATGGAAAATACTTAGTATGTGCACATATTTGGTAAGAGAAAGCATGAATATTTTTTCTCAAAAATGGGATGTAGAGAAAAATACAGCTGGAAACTTGTTTTGGTTTAAGGAACACGCTATATGGATCTGCCATTAAGTGGGATTGGTAAAACTGCAGCAGAGTAGGTTTGGGTAGAAATCCAGATGGTAATCTTGAATATACTGAGTCTGAAGAGTCTCTGGATTCTGAATGAATTCTGTGTGGGCTGTGAGTTACATGAGTACATATGTCAGAGGTGAGGTTTAGATTCAAAATATAAAATTAAAAGAAGTCAGTGCATAGTCAATGCATTAGCAAACATTATTGAGGGGCCAGTAATCAGCATGAGGTCTTGAGTCCAATGCCCCATACTAAAATCAGTGTGGAGATCCCACAAAAGACTAAAGGCAGAGGTTCTATTTGATTCAGCTATTCTCCTTCTTGCTAACTTCCTGAACAAATTAAAAGCATCATACCACAGCCATCTGTACACAAGCGTGTTTATAGCAGAACAGTTTGTAATACTAAACCTGAAAAGAGCCCCAATGCCCATCAACTAAGGAACAGATTTTAAAAAGTGCTTTTTAGTAAAATAAAATTTAAAAAAAAATGCTTTTTTATGCCATGGAATTCTAGTCTGCCATAAAACAATGAGTGTGAGACATTTCTAGCTAAATAGATGCATCCTGAGACCACGTGATTAAGTGAAATAATTTGGGCATACATTTTTTTTTTTTTTTGCACAACTTGGGATTGAATTCAAGCCCTTGCACTTGCCAGGCAAGTGCTTATTCGATTTATCTATCTCCCCGGCCCCAAGTAAATTTGGCACACATTTTTAAATGTCATATTGTGCTGAGCTGCAAAAGTCTCAAGTCAACAACTTCTTACATTGCCAGTCCTACAGAAAACCCACTACAATTATGGACTACTGGACTACATCGGAATATTTTGTTGAATTCAGGCACCTACAATATTTAAATGACAATGGAACAACCTTCTCTGAAACTCTAAACAAAAAAGGGGATACAAATGAAGGACCATTTTGTTTTTGTATATAGGATAGATATACAGCTACTTTCTCTTAATTCAATGAATAGAAATATTTGTTCTAATAGTGTTTGTGGACAGGATATCATGTCTGCATCCTATACTATGAATAATCATTAAGAAGACAACAATATGCAACATATTAATTATTGAAATTGTTCTACTAAAACCAAAAAGAAAAATTAAGTGTCATATTGTTTCTTTGGTATGAGAAGCCAAAAGTATAAATAATGATGAAAACAGGTAATAGATACTGGAAAATGGGAAGAAAATGTTCAAATGAGAAAGGTAACAGGGAGAGGGTAGTAAGAAAGGAAGGAAGGAAGTTGTGGTGGTCAACATCAACATCCAGCTGAATTCAAACATCCTGGTTCTGGGAATGGAAAGTCCCTCTGAGGGCTGTTGCCTATGACACACAAGGAGAACTGGAGGAAAAATGGTGAGCCACTGATTCTCCTCGAGAACTTGTCATGCTGGTGTTCCTGAAAAGAACTCAGCTGTTGTCATCATTGGAAGAATTCTGATCCTCGCTGTCCTTTCTAAGGAGAACTGGCATTCATTTTGAGGGAGCTCTGGTCCTTAAATTGAGCATTGCTTCCTGGCTCCAGTGCAGATCCCTCGGCCTGCTGGCGCAGATCCTTCATAACATGGGCATAGATTCTCTGACCTCAGTGCAGATCCTTGATGCAGACTTGTGTGAATTGTGATCTCTTGGCCTCCCCCTGACCTTGTGGAGGACACTGTCGTGGGCTCCAGGCCCTCACTGGTTTAATTGGGTCTCTGGTTCATAGACAGATCTCTTGCTCTCTTCTGCCTTTCACTGCCTGGGTCAATATCATGAAATAATGCTATAAATTATGTGACTCATATAAATCCATTCCCTGGCAAGCCCTGACTATACCACCAAGGAAAAGAAAAACATGGCAAACAGAAGTAAAAATAGAAACACAACTTTCACAAGTAAGAAGGGGAAGAATGGTCAAGGGAGAAAAGGGGAGCAGGGCAAAAAGAAGCAAGATATATCCTATACAAATAGGAATGCCCTATGATGAATTCAATAATTATGTATATCTAAAATATATCAATAAACTTAATTAAAATAAATAAATAAATAAGTTAATATTATATTTATGTCAGTCCAATTTTTCAATTTTTTTTAAGGTTCCAAGAAGTTGTTGATTGTGTAATTTGTATAGGACTTATACTTTGAATCCAGTAAAACACTTTTAATTGAACCATTTTCTACTTTTAATTTCTTCTTTTATTTGTCTGACATTGTTTTAAAAAAATGAGAATTTGAGTTCATAGGACTATGAATTGAGTTATAAACTAGGATTAAGTATTGAACATTAAATTCAGTTGCTCTGAACAGTTTCTGTGATTGTTCTAATTATACTATAGATCTGACAAATTATGCTTTGACAAATTTCCAAAAGATTTTGATATTCATTATGAGTTTTTCATGTAATAAATTAGTTCATTAGTGAACAAAAGTTAAAATAGTTTAATAGAAGTGCAAATAAAAACTTTTAATATTCTCAAATTCCATGTATTTATTAAATGTGTAAATTTTCTGTTTTAGAATTGGATTTTGAATAAATACTGCATAACTGCCCATAAAACTTCCTGCATTTAATGCAATCAAGTCCATTGGTTTACAAAAATCTAAGTGAAATTAGTAGTATAGCTATCTCGTACACATGCATAGATATTTTTCCCTTTGTCTTTTCTTCTTTTTTTGTTTTCCCTATCCCAGTTTCTTTTCTGTTTTGAATAGTTTCTTCAAAATTAACAATATCTATTGTACATTTTTGTATCTTTTTACTCTTTTAGCTTCCCACACTAGATAGGCAAAATTTACACATTTAAGTATGATTTATTTTACTTAAGAAGAATAAAGTTAAATTGAATCCATTTATCTATAGCACTCTCAAGTTTGTCCTTCTTTATGGCCAAGTAGTATTTTATTTTCTAAAAATATCACATCTTCTTTTACTTATTCTTCAGCTATTGGGCACTTGGGTTGTTTCCAAGATTTAGCTATTACAAACTATTTTTCTACAAAAATGGGTGCACACATATTGCTGTGGTACAATATTTTCAGTTTTCCTGGAAAGATACCCTGAAGGGCTAATTGCAAGATCTCTTGGCTTCAAGACTTCCACACTGAACTATAAACGGAAACTGAAGCCATGACTCAAGTTCTATGAACAAACAACACTTAAGACAAAATTTTGGTTAGAAGCACCTCATTGAATTTGTGTATATGTGTTCATGGATGTGAAGGGCAAGTTGTTGCATATAGGCCATGAAGATTTGTCATTGCACATAATCATGTAATGCTTCCATCCTCAGGAAAAAGAACGTCTTCAGTACACATGGGCATCCATGTCCTATATCAGCTAGTGTGAAAAATAAGTCTAATATAACTAAAGTTATCATTTCTTGAAGATTTCTACTGTATTTTGATACTATTTTACTACTAGTTCAACTTAAAAATAGTATGACAATTGAAATGATTCTGTTCTAGTTGTAGCTTCTATATTTATCTCAGCCATGTTGATGAGCAGATTCACAAGACTTCTCTAGGTCTAGTACTCCCATCGTTCACAATGGGTTCATGTTCAAGTACAGGGTTCAGTAATTGTTTTTCAAAGATTATATCGCCTAAATGAAGTCTACTTTGAAACTGATACAAAGGTTAAGCATGTGAGATGCAGCCTTTTTCAGTTTTCCATCTTCCTTTATGTCCCCTTCAAAATATGATTTTGTTAGGGCAAACATGAGATCAATGAAGTAGGACTTAATACAGTGTTAGAGGAGAAACATCATAGCACTACTTGGAGTGGTTTGAGATGTACCTTTTTAGGACGATAACAATTCATTATATGAGGCATGATTAAAATCAATGTTAAATGTTTAAGCAAGAAAATTCTAGTGAAAGAATTATTGTCACAAATCCCCTTTAAAACACCCCTCTTGATTTCTAACACATTCATCCCATCAATTTTTCCATTTTCTAAAGTAGTTCTAGAAGTCGTCTTGTGTGAACGCCTTTATTAAGTTTGATAAAGTTCCAACAAATGTTTTTGAAAGCCACCCGGTAGAAAGGCAGGCTTGTGCGAGCATGCTGTGTCCTCACCCAGCGACTCGCCAGATCTGGTGGTGTGCAACTTCTGGCTCCTCGCCCAAGACAAAATGACCACAAAACACAAATATTTTTAATAGATTCAGGACACTGAGGAAACTTGACTTTGGAACTGAAAACACTAATGAAGTATGGTGGAGGGAATCTAATCCTAAAACTTGTATGAAAGACTTAGAGAAATGGGGACATAAATAGACAACATTTACAGTATATTTCTCACCCACAAGACCAGAAGATGCTCAAGAATGCCTGGTTAAACTCTGAAGAGAAGGCTCGAGGCTGGCATACATGAGTTATTTGATACCTAGAATGTGAAATTTGCATCATGAGACTTAAGGGAAATTACTTAGCAGTTATACTTAGACCAACTCAGCTGTTGAGTGGAGCTTCTTCAGAAGGGTTGTTTTAAAGGTTGTGAGATTTAAATAAGAAATAAATATAAAATAATGAATGTAAAACAAAACAGCACAAAATAAAAGAAAATAGTTTATAAGAGCACTGATGTTAGTTTTCTCTTGTCCTATTATTCATCTATGGAAATCTGTAGTAGTTAAGAGAGAATATTACAGAACATATGTAACAAACACAAAACAAGAACAAAAGAAACAACCTAGATTTGTATTTAGGGTTGAGCAATAGTTGGACCACCTTACTTGCTTAAATGTTCTACATCTAGTGAATGAGATCCTAATCAATCCATGTTCTGCAACTACAGAACACTAGGAAACCTGTAGGTGAATAAAATTGGTTTCTTGGCAGGTTATGAGAGAAGAGTCCACATACATGGGTGACTGCAAACCAGATCAGAGAGAGATCACTGGGAAGAACTCATTAGAGTATTCTGGCTATGTCAAGTGACTTTGGAGAGGGCTCAAAGAACAAAAGCTTTGTTCTGAATTAGATGTTTGTAGGAGCAGGAGTACTCCTAAGATGCTGTATCTTAATTCTCTGGTATAAGAAGGGAAAGGGGGTGGCTAAAGCTGTACTTGGTAAAGAGTCAGTGGCTGTTGTCTTTCCTCAGAATAAAAAGACATTAGATTATTATTATCATTATCATTTAGCAAATCTTCTATTTGTGTCTGGCTTCAGTCATGTTTGTGAGTGGGGAGGGTTTTCTCTTAGTCCACCATGGTCACAGATGGGTCCTGTTCTGCGCAGACATCTTGGAAAATAGCTATACTCTCTAGAGAACCTCTCTGCTGAGCTCTTGGGGCTGGCCAGCTCTCAGCTGGCAGAGGCTGCTTTTCTCTTTCTTAAAAGTAATAACCCTAATTAAACACATGATCCACTTTAATAGCCTAGCATGGTGACTGAAACTTTAAAGTATGTCACACATTGCTATTTTTATCATATACCTCAGATTTTTACAAAGGCAGTCCTATTTTAAAATATTCTGTTTTGATTTCTTCATTAAGGGAGTAGGAAACTATTTCACACATGCCAAAACAATGAACTATAATATCTGCCATAGTTATATCTTGGTTTCCTGATTTTTATAACATGGAAAAGAAGCTAAGAATATTTTTGGAAGTCTTACGCTACTTTTAAATACTGAATTTATAGATGGCTTGTACTACTATGGATCAAGGGTCAATTTTGAACATATGACTTGGTGGAAAGTAAGGACTGCAGTTGAAGAGTGTGGTTAAGAGTTAGAAGTCCAGGCTCAATTTCATACTAACTGTACAACGTCGGAAAAGTTATTTTTGAAAACTTTCTATGCTTTATAGCTTCAGAATTCAAATGATAAAAAGAATATGAGCTTCAGAGTTAGTGTTAGAACTGAAGAAAATGAAATACAAATACATAAAGTGCTTAGTCCAAGTACCTGCTCAAAGGCGGAGACACCAAAAGGCCACCCAAGACTCAGAGGCAAATTTATTTTATGTTGATGAACATTGATTGGGATCATTCTTTGACTATCAGGCCCCGAAGTCTCAGGGAGAGAAATTTTTATGGAGTTGCACAGGCGTGCGGAGTATAGAGGTAGAGTAATTGCCTGTCTTTCATGGGTTCTTACAGTAAGCATAGCAGTGAAGAGACCTTTCTAGAAGATAGAAGCAAACAGAACTGTAATGGAAACTATTACCTAGACAACTAAGAAACTGAAGCATATTGGCCGGGCAAGGCATTTTCTGTTATACCTGAGACATATCAAGCACTATTAATAACAAATGTGAGCTTTTAGGTTCATCAAATGATGACGATACATGTTGACTAAAACAACAAATATTTAGTTCTAGTAACTCTGTTTTGAATATGTCCAAGTGTCCATAGCTCCCCCACCTTCAAAAAACTTGCAGTCCCATTGAAAAATGGATATAAAATAAATCCTTAAATTTGTATTCAAAAATTAAGTAGCAATCACTCTGGCTGGAATCCTATGTTATAATATTTTTGAGGAAATATGATTAACTTCTGGTAATGGTAAACTGTCAAAAGTCAGTGGCATAGATGGTAAAAACACTAAGGCCTGGAAGATTTAATAATGGAACTGAATTGAGGATGCAGAGATGACTCCAGGCATATGCAGTTATCTGATTTTTGATGGACAAGTAAAAAAAAAAATATGCTGAAGAAAAGACAGACTTTTAACCAAATGTCTCTGGGAAAACTGTCTATCCACATGTAGAAGATTGAATTTAGTCTCATATCTTGGACCACATATTAAACTAAAATAAAAATGGACAAAAAAATCAAAGTGATGAAACAGAAACAATGTCCTAGAAGATAAAATAGGTGAAATTCCTGAAGATACAAGAATTTTTAATACAACACCAGTTGCACAAAAAATCACACCAAACATCAGCAGATGAGATTATATTAAGGTAAGCTTCTGCACAGCAAAAGAAGTAAGAGTGAAAAGACAACCCTCAAAATATGAAAAAATTTTTTCCAGAAATTTTTGGGACAGAGGACTAACATTTAGTCAAAGAAATTAGACACTGAAAAGAAATTGCCAAAGAAAAAAAAGGAGCAAGTGAAATGAATAGAGAGCTGTGTTAGGAAGTCCAAATGTCCATTAAATACATGCAAAAGTGCTCAGCAGATCTGGACGTTGGACAAGTGCAAACTTAAATGGCACTGAGATCCCATCTTACTCCTAAGAAATCAAGTAATTTTAAATGCTGGTGAGGATGCAGGGGAAAAGAAATCCTTCTCCATTGTTGGTGGGAATGCAAGCTAGTGCAATGATTATGCAAACACTATAGAGATTCCCCCAAAAATTAAAACCAGATTTCTCATTTGATCCAGTTTATTCCCCTACTGGGTATTTTTTAAAATGGTGAAAAATGTCAAATTTCAGTGAGACATGCACACTCATGTTTATAGCAGCACAATTTATAATAGTTAGGTATAATAACTAGCTAAAATATAACACCTAAATGCCTAAATGCCTATCATCAGAAAGGCATAAAGGCAGGCAAATGCATAAAGTGAATATGATGTGAGCCCAATATTAAGAGAAATAAATTATTTCTCTTAATATTACATGATTCTTCTTATTGAAGGACACAAAATGTGGCAAAGATCAAAATAAAAGATAGGAAATAAGTATTTCTGTTTTCAAAAGGGAAGGGATCTAAGAGATAGCAGGAGGAGGGAATGAAGAGATGGGAAGGGAATAAAAAAGTATTGAGCTGTGTTCCACTCATGTACCATTCTGCATAAGGAATGTTATCATTATATGCAGCAAACAATAACCACAATAAGGAGATGATGGAAGAGAACTGAACAGACCTGTAACTTCAGGCATAGATACAGATGAGGTGTTAGGTAAAAAATATATTAATAATAATATGGGAACAAATCTCCTAAGTGCTCATACTGCACAGAGAATCAGGCTCTGCTCTGTGCACTTAGGTTCACTGTCTCACTTACTCTTATTTATTGTCTTATAGGAAGGTAGAGTCACTAGCCTCATCTATTGAGAAAAACAAGTTTCAAATAGTAAAATTAAATGGTTTCAGGGTTAATCTGGTATTGGCAGCCTACAATTTAACCTATTTTTAATTGATTCTATGTCCCAAGATATGCACCTCTACATTTTTTCTCCTTAAATGGTCTTTGTACACCTTGTATCACTGAAGATCTCTACTAACCAACCAAATATAGTGTGACTGTGGTCATATTAAGCTAGGGATTAAGTGAAATATCTGTTGATTCTTGTTTTCTGTTGTAGAGAATGGGAATCCATTGTCATTTGGAGTGGGAAAGTGTCAGGATGTTGTTAAAAATATTAGTTGCAATTCTATCTTCCATATGTACACATATACTTTTTTGTGGTTTTATGTTGTGGTAATGGAAATGGAATTCATGGCCTCACATATTCTAAGCAAGCACCCCACCAATGACCACAGCCCTATACTCAGAATACATGGACAGTATCATTAAAACACTCTGCAACCTCATCTCTTATTATCTGACCCTAACAGGCTGAACTGTTCATTATAAATAAATAAGCCTAGTACAGTGAGAGTAAGATTACAGTAGAAAGAATATTTCATTTTTACCTGTACAAGAAGCCTGATGCAAATCTAATGTCTTTATCATATCCAAATATACTGTTCATACTTTTTTGAAATGCGATTTTCCTGATTTTAAGCCTCCAAGGTAGGTATTAACCTGACATACCTGGTCCACTGAGCAGGAAAAACAATAGTATTTTTAATAGTTGAACTTAGCTATAGTTTAAGAGCAATACATTGAAGATTATGATATTTGGTTGATTGTTCATAAACCAACAAAAAGAGACAGAAATGTTTAATTTAAAATAAAGCAAAATGGAACTTATTTCAGCCAATAAACCTGTCTGTTAGGCACCCATCTACTCTTCTTCTAGCTGTGACATTTTGATACAGCCACAATTTATTCACCTCCGGATACACTTACACATCCGTAGAATCATTAATAAAACTCATCTAATTGTCTTTTCAATTAAACAAACCAATGAATGAGAGAAAAGATAGAACTCCAGAGAAAACTGTGGATGTAGCAAAAGTTGTTGGCTAGAAAATTAACTCCAAAATGAAAGGATTTCTGTCAAACAGTCACTAAAAATCATTGCGTGCCTTACCAATCATTCATGGATCTAAATCCTCTAAATTTACATTTATAACTCTAAGAACTATATTGCATTCAGTTCTTGATAGGTTTTCTAATATTTCAATTATCTTTCAAAATGTCACAGAAGCAAAGGTCATTAAAAAATAACCCATTTCAAAGTGCAATAATTCTAGGTAGCTACCTAGAATTGATTCTAACAATTCAAAGTTGAATTTCTTCAAAATTTATATCAACCAAAGTATAAATCTGCATTTTATATATTACATGCATGGCTTGGAATTTGCCTTTTTCAACTTTAATTAATTTCTCTTTAATTAACTTCTTGATTTCTTTCTGGAACGTTTCCTTCTATTGAAAACTGCTCCGCATTTGCAATGGTAGGCTGAGCTACAGAAGGGGGCCTGCCATGACTGCAGGTGGGACCCAGAGCTATATATCTGCACATCATGCTTGTGGGGAAGGCAACTGGGCACCCTCAGGTAGAAAGATCCCTGTTCCAATCTCTGATCTCCCACTTACTATGAGACTTTGTGCAAGGTACTAACTTTGTCTGAGTTTTAATTTCCTGATTAAGAAAATTGCCACCTCATGAAATAGTACACCAGTCAGTGAATCTGTACTTTCAGGATATAATTTCAGACTACTTTGAATAGTTCTTGGTTCAATAATGTTTATTTAATAAATATGAACAGAAACATCAGTTAGTTATTGGCCTAGAAAAATTTTAAAGTAGTGTCCCATCTTTATTAGTCTAACCTCTCAAATGAGTTCTGTGTGTCTCTTATTTTCTGTATAACTTGCAGTAATTTTTGTTAGTTATCATTTTATGTGCTTATCTTACTTGCCTTCCTGTAGGTATTAAGTCTTACCAAGGCAGCACTGTGTTGTACATTACAGTTATTTTGCCCAGAACATTATGAAGCATTATCTCATTTACATATTTCCCTTTCTATTTTTTAGAAATGTAACAATGATTATTATATTGTGAATTGCTGTCTTCATATTAGCTGTTTAAGAGACATCTGCTAAAATAATATCTGTAAACATAATATTATGTATGCACCTTATATGATACCAAAACATCATGAAAATAGTTTGCAATGTATTAATTTATTGAATCTGTCTTGTTAAGGTGTCTTGAAACTGTCTGATTGATATTTGTACTTCAAATAAAATAAAAAATAAATTTAAAAAAATAGAATACATGTATCACAGCACAGAACTGTAACTTGTCATATTTCTTACTTCCTAGAATAAAGCATATAATTTGTAAAAAAAAAATATTAGCTGTTTAGATTACCAGATATAAGTATGCAAAATTTGTAAAAATGTTACACAAAATTAAAAGGAGAAAGAAAAAAATGGAAACATTAGCTGCTCCTTTCAATAAATCAGTAAAAATCAGCAGCTTACTTATCCAAGCCATCTCCTCTCTATGTGTTTGTGTGTGTCTTGCTTTTTCTCTTCTTTTTTCTCCTTTCCCCCATCTGAGTTGTTCCTTCTGTTTGACCAGTTTCTTTCCCTTTCACAGTATCTATCAGATCTTTCATATTTTATTTACTCTTATAGGTTCTTGGACCAGCAAGATAATACAATGTTTATACATGTGGGTCTGATTTATTTCACTTATGAGAAAGTTCTCTAGTTGTACTATACACCTATAAAAGTCCAAGTTGATCTTTATTTAACAGCTGAGTAATACTCTATTGTACAAAAATACTACGTCTTTTTTTATCCATTCCTCAGTTAATGGGTATTTAGGCAACAGATTTTCTAAGTGTTAATTTGGTTGCAAATGTTCTTAAATTTCATAGACAGATTTCTCTCCCATCTTGTCAGAATCAGTTCATTCAGATTATGTGAATGTTTTGTTAATTTTAGCAAGTAAGAAAGATATCTTAGGATGTGGAAAATAGAATCCAGACAATACCCTAAAATTCCTTTTATTCCAAAGGAAGAATTTAGGCCCCAAAAGTATCCTGCACACTAAATGATCATTCATTTATTTTCTGCCTGAATTTGCTTCAAGATTCATGGAGTAACAGCTTTGAACTGAAGTTATATTTTAATGACTTCCGGTATTTCTTGAACACTGGAGAAAATCAAATGTTGTTCTCCTGATAATTTAGACATACTCACAAGGATATTGTCAGGGCTGAAATTGAAGAGGCATAGTACCAACCACAGGGTACAGGTGGATTAAAAAAAATTTGCAAACATTGCCAGTGGAGAGTCAATTCCAAACCAGTCTGGAAGTCATCTATTATGGAGTGGGAGGTGAACACTGGAAATAACTTCCTGAGCCCACACCTTCACTGAGGGGCAGGGGACTCCTGCTTGACAAGTTCTACAAAAAAATCAACTGTTCATTCCTTTCATCACCATGATTTTCCACTATTTCAATCAATAGCAAGAATAAAAAAATACACTTGACAGGCAAAGACACCCTACTTTTCCCACACTGGAACTTGTATTTGCACAGCTTGTGTTAGATGACCCTTCTGCATGAAATTGGGCAAGTGTGGTAACTTTGCTACAGCCAGCAATTAGAAGCTGGGTTTCTGCTTGACTGCCCTTGATTTCCCCAACTCCCAACAGTAGAGTTTCCAGCTTACATCTCAAAAAAGAAAGATTTGATGCAGAAGAAAAAGGAAATTTTACCTTTTTCATATTTCCTTTAAAGTTTAGTGTCCACTGAAAAACAGAATTTCGTTCCTCCATCAGGTGGCCAAATGGATGGACATACACAATAGGACTCAAAAGAGCACTGAAAGCATATCGCCAGTGCTATTTGTGCCAAACTCACTCTGGCAGAATCTTTTTGCCTAACCCGCATCTTTGCTCTCCAGTGTTATCTACCTTTCATTTCAGAATCCATGTTGAGGTTGCCCTTTCAGGCACTCTAATTTTTCCCTATTTAACCTTTAAAGAATTGACAATTTTTCTCCTCTTTACAATTTTGTGACGTTTGAGTGTACAGAAAGCAGGAAATAAAATGTCATTTCCTTTATTCAAATTAAAAGTAAAATAAATTTGAAAAGAGAACAGAAAATGAATGTTGAACTGTCAAGATCATCCACATTAAAACACTAGATAATGAAATCAAAACAGATCATCAACTATAAGTCAACTCATATTTGCATCCAAGCATTTCTTGAAAATGATGTGATGTTAGTATATTCTGCAAACTTCAAACTTCTCTTGTTTTAAATCCATTCCCTAAAACATTTTATATTTAGCCTTTGTTTAATGAACACTGATTTGTAGAGGAATGATAAGAGATACAAAGATAGGAGTTGTAACTGTTAAATTATTGCCATTCATAGTATTAGTTTGGAAATACTGTGAAAAGTTTTCACAATTTATCAATCTGAGAATACTGCATTCAATTATACAACAGTAGGCTGAATATTGAATAGTAAGAATTTATGAAACATAAACAGTTCTATTTGGACACAAGGTCACACATAGTCTAACAATGGAAAAGATATCTGAAAGTAGAACTAACTTGGAAGTTTCTAGATTTCTAAAGATTCATTTGCCCAGGAATAAAATGACTCTATGCATATGCATGGCTATGGTTTTAAAAAAATCATTTATTCTAAATAAAAGCCCTGTCATAACATGGGAGAGTTATTTAATAACAAGAATAAAAGCATTGCTTAGTGTGTAGTGCTCAGGAGAATTCTAGTTGGAGATTTTGGTCCATTTTTGTCAGGCTTCACCAATTAAAAGTTATAGCACTTTTCCTAGTTTTAAAATATAAAGAAATATAGAATATTTAGAAATATCATGACTCTAAATTAACAACAGTAAGCAGCATGCTATCTAGCACAAGATATTAATAATCTGAGCTCCAGGTCTGAAAGAAAATAGGTCTGCAACCCAGGCAGCTACAAGCTTTTTGTCCTCACAGTCTTTCTTCTCCTATGGGATGAATTTTTATTGTTATTTCATTGTCAAATCATTGCTTTTGCAGTGTTTTGAGCAGACAAATATCAATGAGATTAGAGAAAAGATGAACTTCTCTAGAAAAGTATTTTCTTGTATTTGCTTGCAATTTTTATAGATTATATTTCAGTACCATTTTCATATGAAATTAAAACTATTCTCTTAAACAACTTACTGGTGTTTGGTGATATCTTGATTGTTAAGAAGGCAGTATTTACCCAGTCACTCAGTATAGGAATGAATAATTTTCTACAAGATCTGCTCTCCAGTTAATCAGCTTTCCTATAGAAGGTCCATACTCCTGGCACCTGCATCGAGAAGAAGAGGGTTTTAATTTCACCCATGATTTCAGAGGATCCAGTCTGTGGCTGGCTGTTGTAAAAAAATCATCATGGTAGAAGGGTGTGGTGATGCAAAACTGCTCAGCTATGGTGCTCAGGAAACAGGGAAGAAGGGGCCTGAGCCCAGATATAGTGCCTAGGGTCACCTGTCTATGCTCCATCCAGACACATACAGAAGTGTCATTCATTAATCCCATGAGCAGCTATCAAGCCAATAAAGCTGAGAAACCAACTTACCTGTCACATCTATGCACATATGTCATGATAGAAATGCAGACATCTATAGATGATTAGCATTGGACTGCAGTTGGAGGATGCACACAGACCTGCTCGTGTACATCCGCACTTGTACACATACATGCTGAGCCATTGTGCCCAAACCAGAAATCTTCCCCTTCTTTTTCTCTGTAATTTCTGTCAAGTAAAATTTTAGGCCATAGAAATGGCAACTATGAATTGGTGTTATCATTTTCTTTATTACTTCAGCGTCCTACAACCAGTGGGAACAACAACCACTAGTAACATTTCTCAGGAATGAAAGTGTTCAAGGGAAATAAGACAAACAAAATCCAAAAATCACCTGAGGTGTGGGAGTGTCTAGAAAGTCAGTGACAGGAGGAAAATCAGGTCATTATGACAGTATTTTGAAAAACGATTTGAGATCCATGTAACCTAATGATACACCTGCTCCTGCTATTTTTGTTTTAAGGATGACATTCTGCTACAGAAGGGGAAATTTTAAAACCTTCAATCATTCATGAATAAAAGCTTCCCTATTAGGTAGTGTTATCTAATCTTCTTTGGTACCAATTCACAATTTCTTTGCTGCTTGCTAATAACTTTAATGGAACACCTGATTGTTATATTGTTCTTATTAAAAAGCTAGCTCCTTTGTGCTCCGGTGAGTTAAGGAAACTTGATTCCTTTTCTTTTAGCTAGGTTACAGAAATGATCTAGTAGAGTCTTTTATGAGTATGTAAGGAACAATAAGCTGAATCCTTTTAGTGGCAATTCACTTGGCTTCTCTTAGCTCAGTGTGCAAGGAAACTATATTCTAGAGAAGTTTTCTGGCTTGACAGAAGAGCTGCTACTAAAAATAATCTTGTTACCAAGTGTTTATTACATTTTATGTTTGCCTCTCATCATAATCCTTCATAATATATTGAAACAATTAATTGCCACAATATCTAACATTCTGAGGATTGGAAGGGGACCCTGGGTAGGATGAAAGAACTGTTTCAGGGAGAGAGGATTCTGTTTTTAGTCATGTATTAATTTTGTGTTTCTTGAGTGTTCACAGTGTATTGTACTCAGACATATTAGACTGTTATGATGGGCTTACACACTGTGTGTTGAACAGTAAGGGTAGATTCTTACTGAGGGAAGAGAATGGAGGGCAGAGATCCTTGGGAACTTTTTCTGTGTTAGGAAAGGGTTAGTGATTTTTTTTTTTTTTTTACTCTAAAGAAATTTCATATATCCTGACACTATGTTAATGTGCAGCATTCAAGGTTTTCGACCATCTGGCTGCCTCTTCTCTTTCTACTTTATGTTCTTAGTAACTCAACTAAGCTGAAAAACTTTCTCAAGCATATCTTGTACTGTTTCTGCAACTGTAATGAATATATTGAATTTCTAGTCTGCAGTACCATAATTTCTATAATTTTCATCTTTACTAGGTAGACATTATTAGCATCATTTCATAGATGAGAAAAATTCTTGATGATTTAAGAGATTTGCTGAAGGTCTCTTTGTTACAAA
This sequence comes from Ctenomys sociabilis, assembly GCA_004027165.1. NCBI lineage: Eukaryota > Metazoa > Chordata > Mammalia > Rodentia > Ctenomyidae > Ctenomys > Ctenomys sociabilis. The sequence continues at coordinate 17,653 of PVKA01036431.1, forward strand.
GGGCAAAGCCTCTGTTTCAACTTCAATAATCTGTCTGTCTATCCATCCTTCATCTATTTACCTTCCTGGCCACCTACCTATAGCATGTCTAAGTCAATGTCTTTCTTCTATCCTGTCTAGAACCAGTTATCTAGCTATCAGAGTGGAGAGACTTTCTTCTTCACATATGAAAAGCCATTTTCATATGTCTATCAATTGTTTTTAATGCATCACTAATCAAATTTAAGAGAGACACTGAAAAATGTTTGGTAACTCTCAGCACCTCTATGGATCGGTTGGTAGAGGGGTTCTTTCCCATGTTACTGAGGGAGTCAGAGATTTTTTTCACAGATGCTCAAATTTAATAACCTTGATTTTTTTTCTCATGTTAGCATTTGAACCCAGGGCTTTCTATGTGCTGCCCAAGTTCTCTAGTACTGAGTCACAACCCCAACTGTTTCATTTCCTGATTCCTTTCCTTTCTTAAGTGACACTAACTAAGGTGACATTGTTCAGGGTTCAGGTGCTTGAGACGAAGCTGCTGCTCTAGAAAATGGCTCTGCAGGATGAATCCCTGTGGCTTCAGGTCAGTGTCTGACACTTACTTAGAGGTTAGTGCCTTCCATGTTTACACAGCTTCTTTGAATGAGGATTTTGAGAAGACATACTTGTGCCCATCAGTATGAGCAGGGACTGGCTTCTGACTATGCAGTGACAAGTTGAGTATCTGAAAGTCTTTCCTGCTCCAAATATAGGTATCTATAGTTTCCAATCCCTGTAGCATTGACAGTGAGCCAGGGAGCCTGAAACCTCAACTGGTTCATTCCATGCAGCCCTGGCAGTTCCTTTCTCTTAGAATGTCTTTCATCTACTCCTATCAGTGTTGCAGGCCAGATAGCTTTTCTGTCTCCATGAAGTCCTTGCTGTCTTCTGTCAGGTATTATCACCAATGGCACTCTTTGCAAAACGTTCTATCCATGTCTGTTATCTCTGAATTTTCTTCTCAGGGCTGAGTTTGAAAAATGTTCTTCAGATTCCTTTCAGTATCTAGTTCATAATAGCACATTTTGAATATTAACACTAATAATCAATAAATCATTTTTCCTTCATATAGTCATTATGGCAGAGGGAGAAATCTTTTCCTACTAATTATATATTTGCATAGCTTTGCTTCATAATTCATAATTAGGAATAAGCCACATAGATGATATGCTTTACAATTTTTAGATGCACACATTGTGTTGGACAAAATGACATCAATTTTCACAACGGCACTACAAGACAGTATGGTCAATAGTCCATCCATTTTACAACTAATGAAGTGACAGATTAGAGAGGCTAAGTGATTTTCTCAGTGAAGAAAATCTATGGCTATAAGACCTACATCATAAAAAGCTTTTAATTGATATAATATTTTGATTACCTCAATCAACCTTTGTAATTATTATCCTTCTCTGACTGTGAAATCTGAGGAGTCCTCAAGAACTTTCTAACAGGTCCTCAAAGCATTTCCAGAGCCTCCTAGAGTTCAGATACTCCTGCAGTGAGATCTCCCTGGCCATTCTGCTCTCCTCTCTGCTGTGCAGTGGTGCTCTTTAGGTAGTGCTAAAATTACCACTGCAAAAATTAGCAAATACTTGCTAAAATCCTGAGGACCTCTTCTCTTAGTGGGAGGTGAATTTGGCATTATCACACAGATCCAGCTGGAGTCCAATTTACTTCAGGGGCATTTGGTAGTACGAAAGTTTCACTGTGTGGCCAGCGCTCATGCCTGCACAATATACTTTCTTCGCAATTTCTCATAGATAAATTTTTCTGAACAAAGCAGCCTCTATGAAAGTTAATCTCTTTGATATTTACAGTATAGAATGAAATCAAAATTTCTTGCAAGATATTTTTAAAAAGCCTAAATGTAAAAATTTGAGTCCTTTAAAGTTGCTGCCTGATTCTCATTACTAAAAGACTACTTAAAACAGCTGCCAAAGTTGACACATTTTCATGTGATTTATGAGAGAGAAAATTTTACAGAGATTTTCTTTCTTTTTTTGAGAAATTGGACTTTCATCTAATTTCCTATGAACCAAACGATGTGTTCTGATTCATTTAAGCTTGACTGTTTTACAAATTATGGTAGAATTCTTCCTCTGAGTGTAAAATGTATATTTATCACAAGAAGAATCATGATAAATTATTGAAAATATTTTAGAAAAATGATCACTGATGATATTTTGGAAAAATTACCTGGGTTTCAAGTTTATTCTAGGTAAGTGCAGTTTTTACTTAAAATAATGAATTCTAGTGACTCCGCCATCCTGCTCCATCCCGCCTGCGCCAGCCCAGCCCCTGAGATGGGCCAGAGACAGCGCGGCCAACTCCGCCATCCTCCTCCATCCCGCCCGAGCCTGCCCAAGCCCTGAGGCCAGCCAGAGACAGCGCGGCCGACTCAGCCTTCCTCCTACATCCCACCCGCGCCCGCCCAGTCAGAGACCAGCCTGAGAGAGTGGCTGACTCCAGCGGCCTCCTGGTTCCCGTGCCAAGCTCGCCCAGTGAGAGTGAATTTACAGGACTCACCAGGCTTCCAGATCAGTGAGAGTGTGGTGAGTCTGAGGGAGAGGCTTTGGCTTCTTCCCACGCGCACTATGCAGATCCCTGTACCCAACCCCTCCAAGCCAGTGACTGGCCTGAAACCTCAGGACCCACTCACCAACACCTCCCCGGATCCCCTGACCTAAAGCCCACTGATTGAGTGGGAATTTCCCCGATTCTCTGGGCATCAAAGGTCAGTGAGTGTAGAACCTCAGGCCTGTCGTGCCTGAGATACATTTCCTAGGGAGTAAGCTGCCCGTCACCTCCTGTGGCACGGTGACAGCTCCAGGCACACTGTGCAGAGAAACATTTCCAGGTGATTTCTGGTCCCACCCTACAGCCCCAGACCCAGTTCAGGTCGGCCTGGAGTGAGAACTCCAAGCCTGCCACACCGGAGGGACATTTCTCAGCAATCCACGGTCCCACGCTATGGACCGAAACCCAGCACAGCCTGGCCTATGAGTGAGGGCTCCAGGCCCATTGCACCAGAGGGACCTTTCCCAGCCTTCTTGGGTTACGGCCTGTAGACCCAGACCCAGCACAAGCTGGCCGGCTCAGTACAGCCTACTCAGTGAATAAGATCATCCACTATCCTTTTGTGAGCCCAGAGAACCCACCAAAGCCCAGGCCCACCCACCTGGGGAACGCCTTGCCTGACACAGGAGGGCTGACCCCGGGAACCAACATAGGGGAACCAAAGGAGCTGCAGCAAAAAAGGAACTGAACACAACAGTTAGACCCAGGATAGGCATACCTGGAAAATCTCAAACTTAATAGACTGGCACCTGAATCTCATAACAAGCTAAGGGTATAGCTGCACCAAAGCTCTACACCAAAGGTCAAAGATCAGTGCTACACAAAATGACAAAGAGAAGGGGAAAAATGCAATCGCAGACCTTGAGTCCATCAGGAAGGGCAGAGGACACTAGCTCAGCTGCAACGAATGAAGTAACAGATACAGCAGCAAAGAAACAACAGCACAAAGCTATAGAGGAAATAAAACGAGAAGTAATTCCCCAATTTTAAAAAGAAATATTTGAATACATAGAATCTGAAATAAAGAATGAATTCCAGAAGCATTGGGTGGAAAAACGATGCTCACCCAGAACAAGTGCAGAGAGCACTATTCCAACTGATATATATGAATTAACAGCATCTGAAGCAAAGAAACAACAACAGAAAGATCATGAGGAACTCAAAGCAGAAATAAGTTCTGAAATCAAAAAAGAACTTTTTGAAGTCATACGATCTGAAATACCGAAACAAGTACAGAAATATACACAGGAAATCCAACTTGGAAGAAACACAGCAGAAAAAGAATTAATAACTACCTTTAAAGAAGACATGGATAAAAAAAATTGAGATCAGAAATATGATGGATTCCTTGAATGAGCAATACAGAAAAGAAATAGAACACATGAAACACAGTCAAAGAGATATAGAAGAACTAAAAATAGCAATCACGAGTCCACAAAACCATCTGAGTGAAAGCGAAGACAGAGTTTCAGACCTTGAAGATGTCGGTGTAGCTAGTGAAAAGGTGAGAAAGGATCTCTTAAAAACAACAAGAATGCAGGAAAAAATAAT
>PVKA01036432.1:0-21814 GCA_004027165.1 Ctenomys sociabilis
AAAAAAAAAAAAAAAAAAAAAAAAAAAAAAAAAAAAAAAAAAAAAAAAAAAGAAAAGAAAAGAAAAAGAAAGAAAGAGATGTAAAGCCTCTGTAGCTCTAATTGGCTCTGAGAAACCTATGACTGTTATGTATAAAATTTTCCCTCAAAAAATTAATTTCCCACAGAATTTGAGTATGAGCTTATAAGGTGTTGTACAAAATATATAGTTTAAGCCGGGCGTGGTGGCACATGCCTGTAATTCCAGCACTAGGGAGGCTGAGGAAGGAGGATTGTTGTGAGTTCGAGACCAGCCTGAGCTACAAAGTGAGCTTAAGGCCAGCCTGAACTGCACAGTGAGACCCTGTCTCAAAAAGGCAAAAAAAAAAAAAAAAAAAAAAAAAAAAAAAAAAAAAAAAAAAAAAAAAAAAAAAAAAAAAAAAAAAAAAAAATATATATATATATATATATATATATATATATAGTTTAATAGAGGGACACACTTAAGAGGAAAGGAACAGTGTACTGTGAAGTAACAACAATGATTATGAATCTTTCGGTGTGCGGCTGTGAAGGCAGTTCAGTGGTGGAGAATTGGCCTTATAGATGTGAGACTGAGTTCCAGCCTCAGGGATGCCTAAATAAATAAATAAATATACCTGAGTCTTCAGAAAAGTATTTGTTAGAGTTAAATATTTAAGTGTTTGAAAACAAGTCAAATACAGAAATTTGGCACCAATTTTTACCACTGATAAATACTGTGTGTTATTAAAATGCCATCACTTCTTTTCCATGCGTTTTAGAATTGGTGTGTTCCACACTATTACGTTTTGTGCTTAGCTGTCCTCCCCAAAGCCTCATGCCATCCTGGGGCAGACTTCTAGAGTTTGTGATTAACTCATGATCCACTGGGATTATGGGCGTGAGCGCTGCACTCGGCCTGGGGCGGACAGTCTGCACGCGCCCCAAGGGAGACAGACTTGCTCTCTGCAGCTAGTATTGCTCCTGCTCCTGCCCTTCTGCTCTCTGCTCCTTGCCACTGCCATGTGCTGCTCTGCCTTGAAGCCAGCTGAGTATGGACTGAAGCCTCCGCTGACGGTGACCTAAATAAACCTTTCCTTGCTTAATTCTGAGGGTCAGGTATTTGTCCCAGCAACAAGAGAAGACTAGACACAAACCATAAACTACATCCCTACACTTAAAACCTGAAGAAAAGATTTCTCCAGTGAACTAAAAGGTACAGTAAGAGAAAAGAGTAATTAAATCAAAACCCTGAGAGATGAGGGGTGCGGCTATTGTTTATTCATCAGATTTTACCTGTCTGAATTTTTTGAACTGTTCAAACTTATGAAATGCATAGAATTGCCACAAGGGGGTGCTGCTGGTAAACCAACAACAGCCCTTGCCACCCACAACTTAAAGGATCCTTCAGTTTCTAGCCTACTGGATGAACTCACTGTTCAAAACAAGAGAGGACAGCATTTAAAGTAGGAAATCTTCGAGAACACACATCCATAAATAGATCATCAGACATAAAAGCAAGTTATCAAGGACAAACAGAAGGGAACACTAGAACTTTCCTTTCTCCTATCTTATTTTCTCGTTGCAGATTTATTCATTTTAAAAAGCAGCCTTTGCCCACTTTTGACAGGTGTAGACAAAGGAAGGGTTGTAGAAAGAAAAAATCATGATGTGTGTATACAGACAGTACAGTTGGGATAGATAACGCTGTGCTTCTACATAATTCTATGATAGGCAAGATCTGCACTAACGGTGGTTGGACAGGATATTATGTCAGCTTTTAGTGCTATGGTCATCCACTAGGTAAATAATTATTGAATTTTTGATATAATTTCACCTATAAAAAAACCTGTAAATATAATATCATGTATGCACCTTGTACAATACCAAAACGTTATGAAAACAGTTTGCTATGTATTAAATCATCGACTCTGTATGGTTAAGGTGTTTTGAAACTGTCTGATTGACATTTGTATTTTAATAAAATAAAAATAAATGGAAAAAAAAAGCAGCCTTCTCTTTCCTTCTTTTCAAGAGAGTATTAAACTCTTCATGCACTTCGGGGAACCATCCACTTAAAAGCAGCTCGGAAGCTGCATACCACAGCCCCCCACCACTGCCCAGGCAGCGGCCTGTTTCAGGTCCACATCCTTCCAGTTAAAAACTCTGTCTTTAACATCACATTCTCAGGGGCTAAAAGGAAAACAAAAGCAAACAAACAAAGCCCTTATGCTTGAAAGTCTAAAATGCAAATCGGGTTTTGAAATTCTGAGTTGGGCTTTGTTGCACTCAGAATTAATTCCACTATTTTTAACTCCCCTCAAGTGAAGTCACCGAAGAATTACTGAAACTTTAGGACTAAAAGTTACAGTATAAGCAGTTTTATTATTTAGCTTAAAAGCTTTTCCCTATGAGTGACAGTTAAAAACCAAAGTTTCTCTCAAAGTACGCAGCTTTTGTCTTTTCAATAAAGATTAAAATCCAATAGATGAGACCTGCAGCACCTTGAGTCCCAATTATTTTTCATTTATTACTTTCAAAATGAATTACAAGAATTGTTTTCTTCAGTCCTGCTAGCCTAACTCACTATGCCCAAACTACCTGAGCTTAGCTATTTTAGACATTTCATGGTTTTTTTTCCCCCTTCTGTTCTGAACATCAATTCATAAATTAGAGAAGAATACAACAAAATAGGTGGCAGGGCCTATAATGTGACAGCGCTGAAGAACACTGATTCCTGCGCAGCACTTGCAATGTGCTTTCTTGAGGAGTGTGACGCTTTCCCTTGCTTGCCCACCACAAAGGTTTATCCATAGATGAAGTAGCCAGCTGTGTACCCCTGTGAGGTAGAATTCCAGAAGGTTCTCTAGCCCGACTTCCACAGTGGTGCCTGGCATTCCCCCTTGGTCAGTTCCTATGCCACGTGCTCGGCTCTGCGAGGCCCGGCAGGGCAGCAGATGATGTGTAAGCACGGTCCTTACTCAGCAGCTTAAATAAAACTAAGGCTATGGGACACAGAGCTCACACTCAGACAGCGTAACTGAATACTGTGCTGCTGCGTGGCACACAGTAACTGATGTGGCACAGCGTGGCAAGCCCACATGCACACTTTATAGTTAACCTTGCGATAGATTAACGTGTCAACCCAAAAAGGTCCCAGTTCTAACCCTCCCACCAGTAGCTATGAGTGTTATCTGATTCGAGCAGGATGTTAACATATACAATTAAGAATCTTATGATGAGATCTCCCTTGATTTTGAGGGAGGGAGCTCTAAAAACAATGAATGATGTCCAGAGAAAAGAAGGAGAGGGACATCTGGCGCACACAGTCAAAGCTGTATGAAGACCCCAGCAGGGGCTGGAGAGAAAGGGCTCCTAAGTGAGGAACATAGCAGATCCCCAGCCACCAGCAGAAAGCTGGGAGAGAGGCACAGAACAGAGGTCTCTCTGTGAGGATTCAGGTGGAACCAACCTGTCAGCACCTTGATTCTAAGCTTCTGGCCCCCAGCCTTCACTGCACAGTAATAAGTGTATTGAAGTCACCCAGCTTGCAGCCATTTGTTGTAATGGTCCAAGGAAAGCCATGCAGCTGATGTGTGTGCGCAAATCAATTTCTCACCAGCCCTCCAGCCCAGTGCAGACCCTAAACCAGAGTTTATCATATTTGCCTAACGAGACACTGAAACGTGATCTGGGTGGCCCCATCCGCTCTACTCCTTACACACACGTGATCGTGATATTAGACCTGTGTCTCTGTTACCTCATCCATAAAATAGGGGCTAAAGACAATAGGTGCTTCCTGGGGTGAGTGAGAGAAGGAGAAGACCTTCCACAATGGGAAGCATCACCCGCCCTGTGAGGATGGAAAGTGGGTGCCATGCTGTTGCTATGGCACCGGGACTGGGACCTGGGTGGTAGTCGGAAAGGTTTGGGATAAGCTGGACACACTTACCAGAAGGTGAGCTCACCCTGGGTCTTGAAGCCATGATTCCACTTGGTGGGTCCCAGAGAAGGAGAAGCAGGTGGAGTGAGATTTTCTCAGGCACAGAAGCAAAAAAGTGGAGTCGAAAGTGTGCATGCTGATGTCCCTGAGAACACATGGGCTGGACTGAGAAGTGTGGGCCACTGAGCCAAAGTGACCTTAATTAGAAACCCTCTGACATGAGACAACATACTATGTCAAGCAGGAAGGCATTAAGTCAGACATGAAGGCCATGCAGGGGACTAACTCACCAAAAGAGGGCATTGAGGACAGATGAATTTCACGGGGTAGAACAGTCACAGTGCCCCGTCCGTCTGAGCTGAAGGAACAGTTTGCTCCCAGACCTTCACTGACCAGTCGGCTGTGGCAGACAAAGAAATAAACTTCTAGACCACAAAACATAGAAGACACCCACTACAAAAACACCAGCCCAACATTTCATTCTTCGATGCACATACATAAAAATTTCTACGTCAAATTTTCATAAACATGTCTGAACTCAATCTCAATTTCTGCCTTAACACAGACCATGAAAAACAGCTGGGTGGTAGGCCACACCTGGAGAGCGGACACTTTGGAAGAGAGGATGGGAGGACTAGAAAAAGCCACTATCACTGCAAAGAAACAGAAGACAGGGAAGGGGAAAATACAGAGGACAGGGAAAATCACACAGGGTATCCTGGAAAGTAATTTCAGTGTCCATTATGAACAATGTGCAGCAAGGACCACCTGACTCCAAGAGCTTCTTAACACAAATAAGGCAGTGACAATCACAGAAGCAGGAGGAGTGTGATAATCACGCAGTGCATGAGAGAAACAACCAGACCTTACAGGGGTCGCACTGCAAATCCACAAGCTCTACCCTGAAACATTCACTGCAGCAGTCTGTGTTTCTCTGCCACCACCAAGCAGCCAAAGAATAAGGTCTTTTCCTCCGCATTGCCCTGGTTACCAGCATTATACACTAGATCTATCCACACTGTTCTATGGCTTTTTAAAAAAATTTTATTGAGAAACAAATAGCAATGGGACAGTTTCAAAACAGGTTAGTAGGACAGTTACAATAATTAATACATTGCATATTGCTGTCTTTGCAGTGGTCATTTATAGCACAAGATGCAGACGTGCTGTCCTGTTCAAACACTATTGGTACAAACCTTTCTTCTCATTGAATTAAGAGAAAGTAGCTGTATATCTATCCTATATTGTGTGTGCGCATGTGTGTGTGTGTGTATATATCATATGTCTAAACATATATATATATACATATTTCACTACAAAATGGTCTTTCATTTACATCCCCCTTTTTTGTTTAGTTTTGTCAGAGATGGGTATTCCATTGCCATTTAAATATTGTAGGCTTCACTGTTCAATTGTAACAGTTTAGTTTTGTAAAAGGAAAATTAGTTTAATCATGATAAAGCAACTATAGGAAAACACTTGATAAAAAAATTAATAATAATTTTTAAAAGACTTTTATGGCCGCAAGAGGTCAGTGTTGCCTCAAAGGTAAATGACCCTAAACCCCTTTAGGGGTATAACAATCTTCTAAAAAATACTTCTGTTCCCTTCCAAATAAAAGTTAGTTTCTGATATACAGTCTCTGCTTTTTAGATTCTGCTGAGTGACAGATGGTTACAGCATGCAAAACACTATCAACTTGTTAAAAAGTTAACTTGTTAAAAGTATAGATTTTCTGCAAAAGTGAAGTAGGATGTTTTACACTCCAAAGCCAAACTTGTAATTACAGAGGAGAGCATTGCAGATGCACATCAAATTTTACACATAGAACTTCATTTTAGAAATTTATATATTACATGTGCTTACATGTTTATGTCTGCATAAATATTACATTGCATTTATATATTAAAATGTATGCATAATACACATATATACAGAGCAAGAGGAAGAGTATAACCATGTGTTTGATTAAACTCAGAGCTCAATGCCAAGGAAAAATAAAAATTGTATCTTCAATTATACACTCTGTAACTGAAGAAGGCAGACATGTGATACCTTTTTGGTAAGAATAGAAAAATGAAAACAAATGCTGCACTGTAGACAGTGATGGCAGAGGTCAGCGAGCCCCGCAGACCTCATTTGCAGCTTCAGTCTGTGATTAGCAGAACCAAGAAGCAGTAGGAGGAAAGTGGAGGAGCTGGGATCAATCTGAACGTGGGCTACCAAAGGGCAGCTGGCCTATTTAAACATGCTGTTGGTATCACTTGGGCCAGATTTTGATATGTTAGTTTAGAACTGTTACGTCCACATTTTTGAAGCATTTTAGGATTCCTAGTCATTGCTCAAAGTAAGGGGAAAAGACAAACAGAAAATAGAACTCAGCCCTTGTGGCACTGTCAGATGAGTAGCCAGGCTTATAGATACGTCATTACTCGTTATGTAAAAGTTCTAAAACTGAAAGCACAGAGTGACCAGAGACGGCCTCTCCAAATCAGTGATGTTTATACTGAGACATGAATACCATCCAGGTCACAGAAACACAGGTCAGAACTTCAGGTCCCCGCAGCCAAGCACCAACATTGTTGATGCAGAGTGAAAGGACTGGAGAATTCCCAAGGAGTTTAGAGGTCATCTTGAGCACAGGGAGAAACCAGGGACTGCAATTGTGTTCACAGGAGCCAGTTTACATTAAACAACAACAACCAAAACCAAATTGGCTGCCATGTAAACAAATCAGTGGAAAATACATCAATAGTAAAAGCATGAAAACCAATGTGGCTTTGATATTAGCATGGTCATCCAGAAAGATGGTGCATCAAGGCATCTGGAGGTAGAAGCAGCAGGTCTGCTGGGTAAATCAGATAAGACTCCGTATTTTTGCTTAACCTGTATACGTGTATGTGTGTGTGCGTTTTAAATCTCCAGTCCTGAAGTCTAATTTCAACAAAGACATACTAATATTTCCTCTTGAAAGTAGATTTATTAAATGATCATTGTCTATACAAAGAAGTGTCAAATAATAATAAATCATTAGTTGTGTTGATGTACACAAGATAATACCAATTGAATTCTATGACTATTTAATAAGGAAAACAAAATGATAAATGCTTTCAAAATTAAGATTTAATAAAGAAAAGATTAAAAGATTTTTATTTGCTTAAAATTCTGATCTCTATACCCCTTGCTCAAAGTTTCTGCTGTTGGTTTTTATCTCTTGGGATTACTCATAGGAAATGAATATATAGAATCCAAAAATATTCATCCTAAAATCAGTAAATTTATAGTTAAATTTAATTTATATTATACAGGAGCATTTTCAACAACATGCAAGCAATGAGATAAGAGCATCTATCTCAGCCAGGCAACCAAGAGGAGAAATGATAGTCTCTGGATACTTCTAAATGACATCGAGCATACAAGAACTAAAATACTCTCAGTAAGAAAAACTATTATCCCAGACAGGTTGTGGGCTTTCTAACACAAATGGAGTTTACCTGTGCAAGCTGGCTTCATTGTAGTAGAAGCAGATAATCAGCTTTTGGGAATAGAATCTTCGGTGAATAGATTTCAAAAGAAGTTCCTCATGGGTGCCAGATATTTATAGATTATTGAACTTAATGTAAAAGTCATTCAGCTAAAGTGGTAGGACACACCTGTTAAGAAATGTGGCACAAACAGAACAAGAACTGGGCAATCTGCATTAAATGTGCTGGGTATGTATAGAACCAGTTGGTTTCTGAACCCAGTAAGCATAATATTGCCTGTAACTTTTCCCATAAGATTCTCCCTCTATCCACACCTTATACAACATCCAATCCCACCATATCTCTAAGAAATGGCTCAGGAATTCTTAAGACTTAAAGAAAAATAAAAGAATTCTTCACTCTTTTTATTCATGATTTTTTTAGAACAGATCTTTTTATTCATTGAATTAAAAGAATGTAGTTGTATATCTATCCTATTTTGAATGTACAGACACAAAATCGTTTTTCATTTGTATCCCCATTTTGTTTAGTTTTGTCAGAAAAGACTATTCTATTGTCACTTAAATATTACAGGTGTGTGAATTCAGCAAAATATTTCAATATAGTCCAGCAGTCCATAATAGTAGTAGGTTATCCATAGGACTGGCACTGTCAGAAGTTGTTGACTTGAGCCTTTTACAGCTCAGCATATTAATATGGATTTACTTTTTACACATCATTTTTATACTTCTCTGCTGGATGGTTAAGACCAAGATAAAGCAAGACATGTATAACAAGAAATGTGACATTTGTACCGGATATTGTCAGTCAAGTCCTCTCAGGATTTATCCTGAAACCCTGTGCAGCAGTTGTAGATCCTTTGTCAGTGTCAGCCATGTGGGAGAGTCATGGCCATTGCTTGACCAATTTGCTCTCTGAGAAAGCATGAGAGGATGTTTTCTCTCCATGTGACTCTCTACATCATCAATTACATTTCTCTATGATCCCATAATCTCCTTGGTCAGAAAATTTGGAACACAACTGAGTTATATAACGTTACGGTATAGGTTCTCCTATGTTCTGAGTCCTCACTGACTTTGAAAGGCTAGGGCCAAAATGTTGGATGTCCTTGCAGCCCTTCTTTTTCTCTAATTTTTGGTCTGCAAAGCTTATTATTAATATCCTACAACATATACAGTTGTGTGAACCTAACTATCTCAGTATCAAACATCTTAGGCATAACATGGATCAGGTGTTTTCCATCATCAATTATTGATATGTTAAACCTTAAATCCCCATAGAATATGAGGAAAAAAATTTAAAAACTAAAAAATATTTTAAAAATATAAATAAACAATTACATATTTTTACACAGAGATTTAGAAATTTAACCACATACAGCATTATAGCAGGACAGTCCTGTGACATTTTTTCTCTTCTCTCTCATTTTCATTTATTAACCCCTCCTTTTTTAAACATTTACTTGAGAGAGAGTATGGCAGTAATTGGTATGTCATGACAAGCAGTTTGTATTTAGAAGACCAGAATGACAGGCATTCCAAGCATGATCCTAATATTACACCTTGCTGTCTTCAGTGCAGTTGCTTAGTTCACAGGTATCAATGTATCTTTACACAGACCCACATGTGTAAATATCATTAGTCTCCCTAGTATAAGAAGTCAAAAGAAGAAATACAAACAGAAAGGTATAACATAGTTAAAAGGAAAGCAAGAACCTGAGGATTAGGGAGGGCAAGAAGAAAAACTAGGAAACATGACAGGGGCAAAGCCATACATTTATATGCTCAAGAGGGTAAGGCAATGATTCTGAGAATCATCAGCAGGTTTTTTAAACTAGCAGTTAATTGGTAAGATTCTCACCCTGACTAACTATACATGCTGATACCTGTGAACTAAGCATTCATGATTACTGTAGGAATAAATTAGGACAAAAGCTGTGAAGTTCTTTGAAAAAAATGAGAAAATGCAATACAAATAGAAGAGAATGTTACAATCGTGATTTTCCTTTTCTGAGTCATCTGTCAAATTTTATTTTGGCTACAGACCTCAGTTAAATGCAGCATGGTATCATATAATATTTACATTATATAAGTGTATGGCATTGCTTATCACAATAAACAAATTGTCCTCAACAAAGAAATTAATACTAAAATCTCCTTACAGGATTTTTTTACATTTGACTTCATTCCTAATTCTTATTGCTGCCTTTCTAAGGATCAGATGCAGACACTTGCGCCTTTACAACTTCTCAGGTGATGGTAACACGTACCCCAGCTCCTGAGTCTGCATTCCTCTGATGCCTATTAGGGAAGAATACAATGGTATTTTAAGTATGTAATTTAAAATTTGCAAAATAATAATTCTTATAAATTAGCAATTAAGAAATGCAATTAATCTTCCAATTAAATATAGACTTCCCTGGGATTAAAAAAAAAAAATGATGCCACTTTCTAGACTAATCCATTGCTTTTTTCCACCACTCCATACTTTATCATCTCTGTCTCCCTTTAAAGCTTCAGATCTCCAGAAGACAACTCCCAGGTGGCGATGAACAGGACTCCCAAAGCCACCTGGACAACCTCATTGCCTCTGACTTCTCCCCAACGCCCCTGCTGCCACTGATGTCCTGCTCCATCCAGGCCAGTTCCGACCCCATGGCCAATGCTGCCTGGTGCTGAGTCCTCCAAGGACTCAGGCTGGCACCGTCGCACTGGTGTCAACACTGCAAGAGCTCAGTGTGCTGACCCCTGGGGCAGTAGGTGGGATGCTCTGAGTGGCCCAGTGACACAAGGAGAGTCCCTTCTGTCATGTGCACATGAGGTTCCTCCAGGACACATTTGCTTATTGTCTGCCAAAGTGCTTCCCTGTGCTCCCTCCCAGTGCCTCTTCCATATTTTTGCAAAATCAGTGTTTTTATTCCCTGGACTTAAGAACCTCATGTGAGGGGTGGGTGAGTAAATGGGGATCAGGAAACGATCTGATTGGGAGGGGAGACGGGTGAAGCAGGAGTTGCATCTGACAGGTTCTCTCAGACTTCCTGCACTCCTGGGGCATTTCCATCCCTCAGGTTCAGCTCTGCTCTCTCCTATCCTAGGGAGGCTGTGCTCCTCACCCACAGGCTAGCAGCATGCTGGGCTTCCGGCTTGATCTCACTTTAGGTTCGGGCAGAAACCCTGCCCCTGCAAGTCACATTCCCAGAGTCTTTCATTTACTATCAGAGGAAAATTTGGCAAACCTGCTGTATTATAGGAAAAATTAGGGAAATGCTCATTTTACATACAATTAAATATATACCTTAATAATTCATATATACAAGAACTCTTTCAAAATTTGTCCTTCATTCTTCATGGCCATCTGACCAATGTGATGCTACTCTTTCCTCCTCCCTCTTCCACCCTGGAACAACTTCATTATCAATTCAAAAACTCTGGCGACTGTGCTGTCTATTTAGAAAGCTTGTCAGTAGTGTGGCATGGTCAAAGGTGACCTTATCCTCTGGCAGTGCAGTAGGCTACACACCGATGTCAGGCATTACTGACCAAGCAAGTCTCTGCACTTTCTCCTGATTCACGTAGCACCAGTAAATTCTGGGACAACACCCCATGAAGGCAAAGTCAGGGAGGCTTCCAATTGCAGACCAAAGTTAAAGACCAAAACTGCTTCTGACTGGCTCTCTCTTCAGTTCTGCATCAGGCTCACTCCATTACATAATTAGCATCATTTATGGCTCTGAAATGCATATAAATTTATATCTAATTTAGAGAGCAGAGAATTTATTTCGGTCTGATATTTTGAGTTAGCTAGCTACAAGCTAAAAAAAATCACAAATGTGCTCTCAAACACCTTTTGAAAACATTCCTTAGTTTGAGATCATTTTAAACTTTAAAACTTGCAAAAACAGTTCAAAGAATTACCCTGTAGTCTTCAGGTAGATTCCCAAATATTGACATTTTATCATTTTTGGTCTATCATTCTCTATGTCTTAATAAGCGAATTTTTCTCAACAGTTGAGAATTAACCTGCAGATATAATGGCTCCCTACTCCTAAATTTCAGTCTTACTACTCATAGTATGATTACAGAACCAGAAATTAGCTTTGATACACCACCAGTGTCTATCCAGTAGGGCTTGCACCTATTTTGCTGATTGATCCAGTGCTGTCTGCTGTAATCGCAACAGCTCCATGGCACAACACCTGCCTGGCAAGTGTGAGATCCTGAATTTGACTCCCAGTACCAAAAAGCAGGGTTAAAGGCTCCAGGGGGATACTACAGAGGCTCCAAGATTCTTCTCAGAGACAGGTCAGCACGAGCATCATTAGGCCCCAGTACACTACAGTCCTAGTCTAAATACCCGTATAGAGGCCACAATCTTCTTTCTGGTGCTAGAGATTAAATTAGCCCTGCATGTGCTAGACAAGCACTCTACAGTTGAACTACATCTTCAGCTCCAATAAAAATACTTCATAAAAACTTAATGGAATGATAACAAATTCTCCTCTAAAAAAGGGGCTCATTGTATCTATAAGGTGTCATTTTAATCCATCTAAAACAAATGTGGCAAGATGTTAAGATTTCAAAGCACTGAGAGGTGGGCTCATGACTTTCTCTGTAACTTTCTATAATGAGAAAATACCACACAATTCCCACAACTGAACAGTGTAAGGATGTTCTTCCTCTTGACTCTGTCACAAGTGTGGAGACTCAGTTCTGACCAGGCCTTTCCTGGCCTTGTTTGCAGAGTAGTAACAAATACGTCACAGTGTTCCCTGCCTCTCAGTCTCTTCAGATCAGCTCTAGGTCAGAGCTCT
This sequence comes from Ctenomys sociabilis, assembly GCA_004027165.1. Lineage (NCBI taxonomy): Eukaryota > Metazoa > Chordata > Mammalia > Rodentia > Ctenomyidae > Ctenomys > Ctenomys sociabilis. The sequence continues at coordinate 12,238 of PVKA01036432.1, forward strand.
CTCACGCTTCCTCTCTTGCTTCTGAGAATACATGGTCGTTCCTCCCCATCACTTTGCTTGATTCAGAAACTTTTCTTTCTTTTCTTTTTCCATTAAGAATGACACTATGACCTCCAAATGTCAAAGTGGAGTCAAACACAACAATACAGAAGCAACCCAGAAAATAAACACAAGCTGTAACAAATGATAACCACAAGAAGCCATGTGACTACACTTGGAAACAAGTCACAAGGTTTCTTGTGGATGTCATTTGTTACGGCTTGTATTTAGGCATCCCCCCAAAGTTTCATGTAGTCATAGATGGGGCTTTGACAGAGCTGGCTAGATGTAAAGTGTATGACACTGGACGGATTCACAGCGCAGTGCTAACTAAGGTCAAGAATGCTAGGATTAAGGGTGATATGTATTTAAATTGTATTTTGTCTTTAAAATAAACAGTACTCTTGTCTCCTTGGAAAACAAGCTGCCTTCTCTGAAGGCATGGCATCACTGGGTTGGGGTTGGTGGGTGGGTCATGTCTTTTGGGGGAGGGTGCCTGTACTAGCAGAATTATTAGCAAGAGCTCCTCTAAATAGCCCTAATCTCTTCAATATTCTTCTTGGGGAGCCACCCCAGCCATAGATTATGGGAACCATTGTTATTTTTGGCCACTGCGACTCCAAATTTGAATATTGGAATTGTTATTCTTTCTACAGCCAGCCAAATATGATCACAACTCACTGAGATACTGTTGTTTCAAAAATGAACGACAAAAGTCATGGTAGTTTTTCATCTATTTTAATTTCTCTATGTTTCTGTTTAACAATGGTCTCTCCATGCTCACACCATCCCTGAAATATGTATTTCAGGTGATGGGAAGACCAGGAAGCTATTATATAATTATATGTGTGGTGCAATTATAAAATAAACATATTTTTAAAATGTCAAACCTATGTCTAATAGCAGTGTAAGCTTTGGAATCTAGATGCTTCTCTTTGAGGTTGGATCCTCCTGTGATCAGCTGTGGGATAGTGACTAATCAGTTCTTTTTTTTTTTAATCTATTTTTTATGTTATTGAAGTACAAATATCAATCAGACAGTTTTAAGACACCTTAACAAGACAGATTCAATAAATTAATACATTGTAAACTGTTTTCCTACTGTTTTGGTATCATACAAGGTGCATACATGATATTATACTTACAGACATTATTATAGCAGATGTCTCTTATCAGTAAATTAAGAGTGTAGCTGCTTACTTATCTTATTTTTTATACCTGAATTATATCAAAAATTTGATAATTATTTTCCTAGTGGATGACCATAGTACTAGAAGCCAACATAATATTCCGACCAACCACCATTAGTGCAGATCTTGCCTCTCACAGGATTATGTAGAAGCACAGCATTATCTATCCCAACTGTACTGTCTATACACACACATCATGATTTTTTCTTTCTATACTCCTTCCTTTGTCTACACCTGTCAAAGGTGGGCACTCCATTGACATTCAACTAACTTAGGTGCTTGAATTTGACAACACAATCCAACACAGTGCAGCATTCCACAACTATAGTGAGTTATTCAAAGAAGTAAACGATAGCAGCTTTTTTTTTTTTTTTTTTTTTTTTTTTTTTTTTTTTTTTTTTTTTTTTTTTTTTTTTTTTTTTTTTTTTTTTTTTTTTTTTTTTTTTTTTTTTTTTTTTTTTTTTTTTTTTTTTTTTTTTTTTTTTTTTTTTTTTTTTGCGGAACTGAGGATTGAACTCAGACCCTTGCACTTGCCAGGCAAGTGCTTATTCTACTGAGCCATCTTCTCGGCTGACTAATCAGTTGTATAAACTTCAGTTTACAGCACTGGAATGATTCACAGTCCCTAATCCCATATGATTGAGATAGACCTTAAAAACTAATACACAAGCACCCAGTATGTTTTGCTTTCTTAGCTTCAGTGGCTACAACAACATATGGATAGACTGGATGGTTTAAACAATAAAAAGCATGTATATTCTCATAGTTATGATGTAGGCTAGAAATCCAATACCAAGGTGCCAGTGGTGTAGTTTTGCCCTGAGACCTCTCCTGGCCTGTACACGGTCGTCTTCTCTCCGTGCTCTCTGTGATCTTTTCTTTGTGTCCAATTTTAGTGACAGTGGGGGGGTCTCTAATGTTACACTAATACCAGCCAAGCTGGGCTCCCACCATTATGACTTCATTAACCTTACTTAACTTCTTCCAGGACTTGTTTCCAAGTGTAGTCTCATGGTGGGAGAAAGGCTTCAGTTTATGAATTTAGGGGAACACAATTCAGTCCACTGCACTTATTATTAGATATTTTAAGACAGCCAAAGTATTTTAAAGTACACACTTACTGCTTTTATTGGCCTACAGAAAGCCTTGATCTCTATGCTCTGACCCGCATTGCATAGAAATTTGTATAGATGGGTGTAACTAAAAGAAAGAGATCTTCTCATGTTTTCATTTTTATAGAGTAGTAATTAGAAGTTTGTGGAACTTTCCATTCTTTGTTTTGTATTAAACAAAGCATAATCATTGTTTTCTGATCCTCCGAATAGCTATAATAACCATTGTCATACAGCTGTGCAGTGTTTTAACAAGTGGACACTGTGTTCAACACACAGAAGAATGCAATAAACATTTCAATAATGGATTGGCACATTATCAAAATATAAGATTATCCTTGGAATAATGAAAAATATGTCCCTGAAATCTGCTAGATAATTTTCAGAACTTATTTGAGAACATCCTTTACTAAAAGATATTTGTTAAAGCTTCTGCATGACTATCAGTGACTGTCTAAAATTTGTAAGAAGACTATCGTACAGGAAAATAATCCATGGAACAACATCTCCAACTTAATACACGTGACAAATATAAATGTCTCTGCAAAACATCCACATCGCTAATTTACTGCAGAGCTTGAAACAGCATGAACTGAGTGTCCTCTACATTCTAAAATATTTTCATTATTACAAAGCAATATTTTGGTACTTCAGAAATTATAGATCATAAATACAAAAGCAATGTGTATTAACTGTAATATACTACCCAGATGGAACCACAATTAAATTGGGTATATTATATGACAATTCATATATGCTTTTGCTAACTCAGCTTTTAATATACAACTTACAAAACTGGACATTTTCATCTTCAATGTTGTGTTAGTGTTCTAGGATTGCTATATTGAACTCCCATAAATTTTGGGTCTAAAAGTAACACAAATTTATTATCTTAACAAAGCTGAAGAGTTAAATGTCTCTCTGTGGACTAAATGTCTCAAAATACAATGTATTCCTCTCTGAGATTCCAGGTGAAAAAAATCCCTTTTCCTGCCTGTCCCAGCTTCTAAAGGCTGCCAACTCACCTTGGCTCACAGCCTCTCCCACTTAAAAACCAGTGGCAGTAGGAAGTCCCTGTCACATTGTCTCACTTTAACTCAGACTCTCCCACTTCCTCTTTCCCTTATCAAGACCCTGTGGTTACATTGGGCCTGCCTAGATCATCCAGGATCATGTGATTGTCCTCATATGACAAACAAATTAGCAAGTATAATTCAATTTCATCCTTATTTCCCATTTGCCATAATGGATCACAGCTGCCCCTTCCAGGAGGAGATGTGGGTGCATCTTCACATCTGGACAGATAGACCACTATCTTTGCTTTTTAATTGCCATCAAATCAGTAAATAGAAATGTACATTTTGAGTCTTTTATTTTTCTAACAAGTCTTTTTTAATATTTAACGTTGGCCACACATAGTTCTTCTTTTTCACAGTGCTTATAATTGTGACCACTGGACATTTGTTAACTACTCAGTGAAATCAGCAATCTGGGCAAAGGACCTTGTGGCAGGTCCTTCAGTACTACGGACAGTCTTCGCATGAGTCTTGCCTGGTGTTGTACTCACACTACTCTACATGCCAGGTGGCCAAAACTCTAAAACTTTTATAGCAATGCCTGGGCTCCAATGTAGTTCATCTTGAGTGATAAGTGGCACTCTCCTAGAAGGACTCTTCATCTCTCTCCATGAGTCCTTTGCACCCTTAAATCTTCTACTAGTGTGTTTCTGTGTGAATGTTTTTGAAGAATGAAGTTAGGATTCTATTTCTGAACTAACAGGGGACACCTGGTTCCTATAGTCTGTATTTGTCAGAACTGGCCATAATATTATAATCAACACTCCCTTTAAGAGCTGCTCTTGAATTTATATTAGTCATCATTAGTTAAAACCCTTTGTTCATTGTTCACCCTTACCTTCCCCCAAATCAGAAACTTGCTACAGGTCTCCAAGTTGTGCTGCATGAGCACGTTGCAGGCTAAGCATAACCACCAGACTCTAGGATGATCAATATGTCAGTGTACACATGGCTAAGCATCTAGTCATTTCTGAAAATTTTATGGATATGAACTGGCCCTAGTATGAATTGCCGAATCATTATGGTGGTCATCTAATATGGCTGAAGCCCTTAAAACAATAGCTTATATTGACAGAGACCATCTCCCTCCTTCTTCTCCAACTCAACCCAGGGTGCACTTTCCTTTCATCTTTCCTGCTGCCTCAGGGAAGACCCCAGGTATATCTTAGGTATATCTAAACATTTTCCCCAAACTTCACCCCTGGAAAAAGGCCATAATAGCACCTGCACTGGAAAGCCCCATGGTCAGTGATGGAAGCTAGAAAGTCTGCACCTGCAGGAGGATCGATGTCACCAAGTGGAAGGATCTGCACAGGATCTAGGAATTGCTGTCTGGTACCAACAATGCTCTCACCTAAAGAACTACAGCCATCCTCAGTGACAGCGAGGACCTGAGCTCCTCTAATGAGGAGAAAAACTGAATTTATAGCACAAAAACCTGCAAGAGTTCTTGTCCTGAGAAGAAGCACACCATCTTCCCCTCCAGTTCTCCTCTTATGCTCTTGGTAACAATCATCAGATGGGCCTGCCACACTGCAAACCACACAGATTCATTTCAGTCACAAGTTGCCCTTTGATTAATCTACCACAGGTCTCTTCTCACATAAGGGGAAGGCAGTGAGGTGCTGCATTGTGTCACTTCATTATTGCTGCTCCCCTAACCTGAATCCCTCTGGTCCTCATGAAAGCACACTTCTGCCCTCCCCTTTACACACATATGACTGTCCTCCAGTCAACCAGCCTCAGTGAGCTCAGTGTCAGTCCTCAGACTGAGTAGCTTCTCATTCCACACAGGCAATCTTTTCTTTCTTTTTTCTTTCTTGGGACCTGCCACATACTAGGCAAGTGCTCTACCATCAGTTATAACCCCAACCCTTTATATTTATTTATTGTTCTAATTTTATTTGGGAATAGGGTCTCAGTTACTCAAGCTAGCCTGAAACTTGGCAATCTTCCTGCCTTAGCCAACTCAGAAGCTGTACATGGAGGCATGTTCCACCGCAGCAAACTTATTTTGTCCTCGTTTGAGACAGTCTTTCCATAAACTTTCAAAACCCTGATGTTCCTACACCCTATGCCATACTAGCCTTCCCCTGCCCTCCCAAGAACACTGTGTGAGAGAAGTCTCTGGAACATATGTTCAGGCATGGAATTGTTTGTGCATAGTGAGCAACATACATCTTCAGCTTCACTGGGAAACTTTGACCTGTTCTATTAAATGCTCTTGTCAACTTATACTCCCATAACCATGATTGTCTTGCAAGAAGGGTTCTCCTGAATAGTTGGCTTGAGACAAAAATGAGAGAGCAGAAGCTTCATTAGGGAATAGTCTAGTTTTAACAATCTCAGCACAACACAAGTAGATATTAATAACATATGGAAACACTCCTCTTACTTCCATGAAAATATAAAATAAAATTTCATACCAAAATAATTAGGGTATAACAAAGGTTAATGTACTATCTAGCATGATCTTAAAAGAAGGGCAAATCCATTACTCAGAGTAGGTAACAGTCTTCAAATCAAAGTAGTAGGCTGGGTGTGGTGGCAGAGGACTATAATCCCAAGACACAGGAGGCTGAGGCAGGAAGATCACCATGAGATTGAGGCCAGTATGGTTAAGGATAGGATGAAGCAAGATTTGACAGAGTGAAGCAGTTACCAGAAAAGCCAGCTCTTTTTTCAGGGAGCCCTAAAGCCAAAGCAGCTCTGCTGATTGTCCCTTTTCAGGCAGCAAGGTTAGGACTTCATGCTGTGCGTGGTGGCGCATGCACGCAACCTTGGGCAAGACAACACTTTTCAACAGATTTGTAACATTTTATCACAAACCAAGTTTCTGTGTGTGGTTTCAGACTGTTATTTCTATTATTTTTGTTATAGTCCATCTGAAACACATTTAAATGTAGGGACGATAGCGCTATGAGCTCTCCACATGTATCACTCCGCTTTTACAATAATGGGCTCAGGGCGTGTCTAACTTCGCTCATCTCTCTGTCTCATCTCCATCCACTCCCAATTACATTGAGGCAAACCCAAGACATCATGTCGACGCTCATTTTGGAGAGCCGCTATGACTGACTACCATGACCGGACAGCTCACAATGTTAAAGGCCAGAACCTGAAATCAAGACACCAGAAGGACGGGCTCCTTCTTGGTGGACTGAGTGGACATCTGTCCTATATTTCAGGGTGGGTCAATTCTGCTGCTGCCACCAGTCATTGGTGGACTGTGGTTTATGAAAGCATCACGGTCTCCACCTTCACATGGCATTTTCTCCGTTTATTCTTTTCATACAGGACACCAGTGTCTTAGCTTGCATATTCCTGAATGGAGCGTTGATTTGGAAATGATACAATTTGGAGATTAATCCATGAAGTTATAATATGGCCACAGTCAGGGCTGTGAATCAGGAAGTTGGTGGAAAAACCTAAACATAAGAGTAGGTCAGGAGTTGGCCACAGCTCAAGCCAAGCATTCAGCCTGAGGGAAGTGCTAAGGACCTTGATGAAATGTGGCTGAGGGGACCTTGTCCCATGAGAGGCCTCCCAGGGCTTACTTTCTCTTTGTTTTTTTTTTCTAGATGGCCCATGTGTACCTCTAGTGTGATTCTTTGGGGGCTCTGGTCATGGTGTCAGAGAAACTAGGAACAGAGAGAGAGATGGTAGCTGCAGGGTTGGAGGATGGGCAGCTGCAGGGCACCTGTGTGCAGCTGGTCCAGCTGGGCTTGAGGCTAAAAGAACCAGGCTGTGAATAACAGCTGTAGTGTGTCCAATGGGGGAGGATGGTAAATATGGTTAGAATTTGGCTGGGAGGGAGGAGGGAAAAGTAACCAAAGACACACAGATAGACTAGGTTGAGGCTTTGACGATTTGTTGTCTCCTCCAGGTGGGTACTGCAAGTACAAAAGGTGGCATGAATCGGAGCACTTTGGGGAGCTTGAAGCTGGAGAGCACAGTTTGGGAGCAAGGTGGGTAGGGCTCTACACTGGGAGGTCAGATCTATCAGGTGACTTGGAGGTGGCTCCTTCCCTTAGGACTGCTAAGGCAACCTCAAGCTTGTGGTTCCAACAGCAGAGATGTACTGTCTTATGGTCCTGCTGGCTGGAGTCCAGTGAAAGCCATGGGCAGGACTGCTTCTGACGGGAGCTGTGAAGACTAGCTTGCTTCCGGTGGTGCTGTCTGTCTCTGGCTGTCCTGGGCCTCTAGTGGCATCAGCCTAGCCTCTGCCTTGGCCTTCGCACTCCTCCCTGTGTCTCTGTCCAAACTTCCCCTCATCTAATAAATGTCAGTGGATTTCTGGCCCACCCTAATGGGCTCACTTTAATGGTTGTCTCTTTAAGGGCACTATATCCAAAATCAGTTACATGCTGAGGTCCTGAAGATAGAACTTGAACGGGGAGTTTTATGAAATAGAATGAACCCAAATTAAGAAGAAAATAGGAGCACATAGATAGTCCTCAGCCATCACGAATGGCCTCTGCTGGCCCTGCAGCGGTGACATTTCTCTTCAGCTTCTACATTTCCAGTAGGACACAGGTGTCGAGGGCTGGTTCTTATACTTTATATTTTGTAAGGGCTAATTGCTCTTATAAAACCCAGACATGCATTCAGCAAGGGAAGGCAAGTGTGTGTGTGTGTGTGTGTGTGTGTGTGTGTGTGTGTGTGTGTGTGTTTCAGAAAAAGAAACATTTTTTATTCCTTTTACAGTTTCTATGATTGGCCTTTTTTTCCTTGTGTTATACCAATCACTATGGATCTGTATTTCCTCACCTCCTCAGAAATACAGTAAGGACAGAGTCTTCATCTAAGAAATTGTCTTACTCTTACATTTTAGAAGTTGACATTTACAGCCAGCCAAATAGCTCATCAGATTAAAGCACCTGCAAGCAGGTACAGGGGGTAGGAGTTCAATCCCTGGGCTTGATGTGCTGGTCCCACCCCCAAGGCACACTGAGACGGTGAATGAGACTGAGCTCCGTGGTGCATGCCTGTAATTCCCAGTTCTTTGGAGGCTGTAAACAGGCAGATCACTACAAGTCCAATCTAGTAGTGAGACCCTGAACACCCTGTAGACGCTTCCTTAAAATGCATAAATAAATGAATAAATAAATAAATAAAGGTTGACATTTAAAAACCAGAAACCTTTTTAATCCCAAACCCTTAATCCTACTGTGAGCAATATGGTTAAATACAAGTTATGTCCATGAATAAATTTATACTTTTTTCTAAAAATCACTTAAGATACATTACAGAACTTTAGGTCAAAACTTTTTCAGAGGCTGGACATCATGGTGCATGCCTGTTATCCCAGCATTTGGGAGACTGAGGCAGAAGGATTGCTGTGAGTTCAAGGCCAGCCTGGGCTAGTGAGTCAAGACTAGCCTGAACTGCAGTGAGACCCTGTCTTCAATTTTACTTTTAACTGAGAAAGACTGAAGTACCAGTCATTTTAATCATATTAACACAGATTGGCCAGCCATCCAGTATGAATGTTGTTTGTGCAGTTGCCTGTGACTTGTTCCACCTGCAAGCAGCTAAAGACCCTCTTAACCATTTTTTTTTTTCTTCTTGATAATGCCTATATTCTGACTTCAGCTCCCAGGTGTTTTTGTGGATGCCTTTTACATTCGGAATACCAATTTCTTTCAGTATAAAAATGGGCTGTTTTGGGATATCCACCAAGTCTTTTTTTTTATTTTTTTATTTTTTTTTCCATTTATTTTTATTTTATTGAAATACAAATGTCAATCAGACAGTTTCAAAACACCATAACCGTACAGAGTCGATGAAATAATACATTGCAAACTGTTTTCATAACGTTTTGGTATTGTACAAGGTGCATACATGATATTATATTTACAGGTTTTTATATAGCTGAATTATATCAAAGATTCAATAATTATTTACGTAGTGGATGACCATAGCACTAAAAGCCGACATAATATCCTGTCCCACCACCATTAGTGCAGATCTTGCCTCTCATAGAATTATGTAGAAGCACAGTGTTATCTATCCCAACTGTACTGTCTATACACACACAGGATGATTTTTTCTTTCTACAACCCTTCCTTTGTCTACACCTGTCAAAAGTGGGCACTCCGTTGACATTCAACTACCTTAGGTGCTTGAACTCGACACCACAATCCAACACAGTCCAGCA
>PVKA01036433.1:0-21802 GCA_004027165.1 Ctenomys sociabilis
ATTCTTTTTTCTTTTTTTTTTGTACTTTAGGTCAGGGTGTACAGGGTCTCATTGTGTAGATCAGACTCGTAGTATTCCTTTTGTTTACAGCCTCCCAAGTGCTGGGATTACAGGCATGCACCACCAAACCTACTCTCAATTGTTGTCTCAGCACACTCTGAGGGCAGAGCCCACATGGCCTAAGCAGGTGCTTTAATCCACTGAGCTATTTGGGTGGTCCTTAAATCTTTCTTTTTAGTGAACTAAAAGGTACAACCTTTTAAAAATATTTATTTATTCATTTATTTATTTGATACAGGTTCTCACTATGTAGCTCAGAATCAGTGAGACCCTGAGCACCCTGCAAACCCTTCCCTAAAATTAAACATAAATAAATAAATAAATAAATAAATAAATAAATAAAAGCCCATGAACACTGTTGTTCACACCCTTCTTCAGTACACACTGAACTTGTTTGACACATTTCTCTTAATATACAGCAAGCAACAGCATCCAATAAAAGCTTGAGAAGAAATGCTGCTATGTAAATACTACAACCATTCCTGACAAGAGGATTATGGGATTTATACCCAAAGTTGCCCATTTCCATAATTTGTATTGCATAGGTCACATAATCACATACACATGTATGTGTGTGTATGCAAATATATTAAGATGACAATCAAGTCTAGTCACAGAGCAATTTATAGGCTCAATATACTTTTTATACTTTGCTTGAAAGAAAACTTCAATATTTTATAGTCTTTCAGTAGGCATTGTATACATCGCACTTTATGAAATCTAAAAGGCACTGAAATAAATTTTTTCCCAATATTTTAGTATAACAAAACAGACAATGTTTCTCCAAATACTTGTGCCATCTACATGATCTGTTTGCTCTGACAACCACTAATTACAAAAACTGACCCAATGTAGCAATTAGAAAAATTATCTTACACCATGCATGGGTTGAATTATTTTTAATATTTCTGCTAGAAACTATATATATAGTATTATATATATTTTTTATTTTATTTTTTATTTTAGGGAAGGGTCTCCAGGGTGTTCAGGGTCTCACTATTAGATCTGACTGTTAGTGATCCATCTGCTTACAGCCTCCCAAGTGCTGGGATTACAGGCTCATGCCACCGCGCCAGTCTCAATTGGTATCTCAGTGTGCCTGGGGGTGAGGCCAGTGCAGCTGACCTGGGGATCAAACCCCTAGCCCCTGTGCCTGCTTGCAGGTGCTTTAATCTGCTGAGTTATTTGGCCGGCCTGGAAACTCCCATTTTTAAGAATCATTTCTGTAATGGTTCAACAGCTTCTTCATTTCTGCTTTAGTTTTAATTCTTTCAAATTGAATTTTATGCTTTCTGTATTCAGAATAAACTTCTCAAGATTATAATTTGAATTATTTTCAACTTTTATACCTCAGGTGTCAGAAATGAGCTATGAGTTAAACATCTGTGTGAGCCATGACACATCTCTGTAAACTGTTGCCAATACCCATTAAATTCATTCATACCATTTGCCATCCTTTTTGCTAAATGGTCACAGTTTGAATTTCTCTAGGACCCGACCTCTCTTTCTTTGCATCTGAATTTTCCATTTGTCACCTAGAGATTTTTTACTGTTGGACTTCATTTGTTGTTTTGTTCATGCTTGGGCAAGTGATTCTTTTCTAATGAAAAGGGTAACTGATCCATGTTTCCCTGGGTTATAACCAGCATGTCTTTGGGTCACACATCCATAGTGTACACCTTTTTTTTTTTTTTTTTTTTGGTGGTACTAGGGATTGAACTTAGGCCCTTGCACTTGCCAGGGAAGCGCTTATTCCACTGAGCCATTTCTCCAGGCCCCATAGTGTACACAGTGTTTTAAGGAAACTAAAATCCAAATGACTTCCTTCCTAGCCTCAATTTCTTGAAAATTTTCCATTGAAAACTACAGTTTATGATTTTGAGTTTAAGTTTAGTGTTTTTTTTTTTTTGAAAAATACATAAATTTTGTAAGTGGTAATGTACAATAGCGGTGGTCACTTTCAGGAACCATTAACATAAGGAAAATTGTTAATTTAGAGACATTTTAAAGATTTTATTGTTTTTCTCCTCTATAAAATAAAACAAGTAAAGAGCCAGCCAAACAGCTCAGTGGAATAAAGTGCAGGGGTTAGGGGTTCAATTCTTGGGACTGCCCTGCCGGCTCTGACCCCCGGTGGGAACGCTGAGAAGGAGATTGAGCCTGGGCATGGTGGAATGCACCTGTAATTCCAGCCCTCTGTAGGCTATAAACAGGGCAGTCAGTATGAGTCTGAATTAGTAATGAGACCCTGAACACCCTGCAGACCTTTCCCTAAAAATCCAGAAAATAAATAAATGCAAAAAATTAAAATAAAGAAATAGAGGGCAAAACCCCTCTCAAAAACAGGAATATACGATGGGGAGATAGCTCAGTAGTCTAAGTGCAAGCCTGGCAAACAAGGACCAGGTTTCCATTCCTAGTACCATATGTTGTGCTGGCCCCAGAACTCTAGGTTTGCCATTCTGGCCACTGAAACCGGGTGTGGGGTGCACACTTATAATCCTAGCACTGGGGAGGCTGAGACAGGAGGATCACCATGAATCTAAACTGCATAGTGAGACCTTGTAACAAACAAAAGAATAAATAAATTTTAAAAAACTCCAAAGAAATAAATTCTTCACTATTAGGATTCTGAAGGATAGGATTAATCTAAGTCTCTTTATAAGATTCTTTACAGTAGCCTAATGAAAAATTAGTAGACAAAGTCCAGATGAATTCAATAGAATTGCTCGTCGATCTTCTCACTTGCACCTCTCCTTCTTTGATCACTTATTCTAAGCTCTTTCCCTTGCCTTCCTGAGATCCCTCAGCAAATTTCCCTTTATGTAAGACTTTCAGCAACTTCAGTAGAAATTATGCCTTAATCATGAACCAAACTGCCAGCCACTGTAAACAAATTTAGATAAAAAAAAACAACTGACCAGTAGTTGTTTTAAAAGTTTAAATAAATGGTTTTCACAATACTGAATTTGTCCATATCCAGACTTAGTAATCTGTACTGATGGTACCTATGCTAACACTTCACAAAGAAGGGCATGGTCAGATATACTGCTACAGAACAATATGCGTTATATGAAAAAGGAATGTTTCTTCATTGGTTAGTTAGGCCCACACTGCAGAATTATTTATCCCCTTAAACCTCTGAATTACTTAAGAGCAAAATTATATATATTAGATAAAATACATATACTGATAGTATATATACTTATGGAGTTTCTCTAACTTTGATATATTTTGAAACAGAGAGGACTTTTGATATCAAATAGAACATCAATAAAAGGCTTCTTCAGGTTATTGGTCTTCTGTAGCCATTATTGGTACAGTTCAGTTGCTGTGGTAAGAATTAATCACAGAACCATAAATCAGTCTCAGTGTCAAAGAAAGGTTGTTTGTTATTCTCAGAGTGTATGAAATTTCTGTAGCTTGAATATACTTCATAATGCTGATCCAAATCATAAAAGTTAATATAATGTGTTTAATAACAATGTAATGATCCCCAAATACAACAAGATAGACATTATAGTGGATCAATATATAATATAAAAAGGGACTCATGAATTGCCAGATGATTGCTTCATGCATTAAATCATTAAATCTTTAAGACCTTCTTTTTTTTTACTTTTTGGAATTCAGCAATTGTTATTATGTTGCATATTCAAATTAGTTATTCATATTACCAGATAAAATCATGCAAAATTGGTTAAAATATTAAAAATAAGAAAATTTTTTTAGCTGTTAACTGTTCCTTTCAGTAGACCAGTAGAAACCAGCAGTGTAATTACCCAAGCTATCCTGTGTATAGATGACATCCTTTTCTGAAAATAATGAATTCAACAATTTATCACAGTATTAAGATAGCAAAAATAATTAAAAATAGTTTGGGTGATTTCTTTAGGTGACTGGGCAGTTGTATAATGAATGCTTGATTCATTAAACATGATACCAGAACATCAATGGAGCAACACCACCATTTTTCTATCATGAAGATCATCTGAATTAGCAAATATGTTTTATTTATTTACTTACATGATATTTTAACATGAATGAATAACCTTAAAGAACAGACATGAGACTTTCATCAAATAAGTAATTCTTCTTACATTGATTAACTTAGCTCATTGAATATGAGATCCTAGATTCTCTGCTCTTTAATACTTTTGGCATCAAATTATTACTGTCTTAGTAGTTGTCAAGTTAACTCCTCTAGTTCCTTGTGTCCTCTCAATGTTTTTATTTTAGTCATTTATATTTAACAATTAAATTTACTGTGCATATTTGATGCTTACAAAATTACCTTATGGGATAGATCCAAACAATAAAATGGCAACTAGAGTGAAGTGGACAAAAATGAAGCATCTTACAATTTCTTAATATGACAAAACAGCTAAAATCTACATACTTAACCAAAGTTTTAGTAAAATTTTATTAGTTATAGCTCTTTATTGTACATTCAATCTTGTTTTTTTAGCCTACATATCTACTATGAAGCCCTCTGATTTACATTTTTCCATCTCTGTGTTTTATCAACTTTTCTTTTTACTGTTTTTGTTTATTTCACATATAAATGAGATCTTGCACTAGTTTTTAATCTGTGTTTGGATTACTACACTTACCACAATGTCCTCTAGATTGACTCATATTGTAGCAAATGGCATAGTTTCCTTTACTCTTTTTAAGGCTGATTGCATTCTTAACTCTGTGTGTGTGTGTGTCTGTAGCATTTACCCTAGTCAGTCTGAGGAAATTGTGATTTCCATATTATGACTTTTGTGAATAGTTGACCAATGAACATGAAAGTATAAATTTCATCATAAAGTGGTGATTCATTCTTTTCTCCTTTGAGTATATATGTGAAAATACTTGCTGAGTCTTATTGTAGTTTTACTTTTTAATTTTTAGGGGATATTTCTAAAAGGTTTTGAAAAATTCCAGAAGCCACTTACTCATCAAATGATAGCCATCAAAATTAAACAGGTAGAAGTGCTCTATGATCTCCTTTATGCTGATACAGACTCTCCAATCTAAGAGGAATTCAGTTCTGACTACAAACACAGTGATAACTTTTAGTTGTCACAAAGATTCTATGATGACACCCTCAGTCTGTTGCCATGATAAAAAAGTGGATTTATTAAGATAAATGAAAGCACCTGGACCTGATTACAGTTTAAATACTTCCCTGATTTTCACTTAATGACAATTCTTTTTGAACTCCCTATTTACATCTCTGTATTATCTCCTCCATCAAGGCGTTATTTACTTTCTCATGACAATAAACTTGAAAAATTTAAAACTTGAGTTGATATTTCATTTTGACAAAAGGCATGATAAATACAGGAGGAAATTGTCAAAGTAACTGACTATTATAGGAATACATATTAAAATAACATTAGTATTGGGCTGGGGGTGTAGCTCAGTGGTAGAGCGCTTCCCTAGTATGGACAAGGCTCTGAGTTCAATCCCCAGTATGACAAAAACAAAACAAAACACTAGTAGAAATACTGTTCTAAGTGCATTTTGTTTAATAAAGTTGCAGTCATTTTGTTCTCTCTCACTGAATTCAGCTAAATCATTTGATTTGTCATCAAACTGAAACTTCTGTGAATATGAAGAAAACCAACTTTACTACGTACAGCTATGCCTGCCACAAGATACCCATTCTAACAACCTTCAGCTAAAAGCTTCTCTTGGTCTTGTAACTTCTGTTTAGCATCCTATAAATAAGATAAGTTGTCTGTAATCACACCTTAGCTTTTGGAGATCATTCCCTGGGGTCTACTAGCGTCAACAAAATGTCCTTTCTTCTCCTGAGCTCCTGGATACTGTTGACTGCTATGTTTCCCACAACAATATTCCATCTTACCCCCCCAAAGAATGGCCATCACTAAGAAACCAAGTAATAACTAATTCCAAAGGGGTTGCGAAGAAAAAGGAACCCTTCTGTATTGTTGGTGGGAACATAAAATAATAAAAACCTCTTTGGAAACCAATGAGGAGGTTCTTTAAAACTGTGAAATTAGAAATTCCATTTGATCCCTCTGCTTCTCCTAAGTATCTTCCAAAAATTCTGGTTTCTCTTCAGATTGCACAAATCTTTCACCTCTTACCAAAAAGTATTAAAGATACCATATTTCAGTGAAGCAGAAGTACTGATGTTTATAGGAGCATCGTTCATAATTGCTGAATCTAGAAGCAGCCCATATCCCTAGAAAGGGTGGCATTTACACATAATGAAGTATTACTCTGTCATGTATTAAGATAAACTTGAGTCATTTGTCGGGAAATTAATATTCCTCACTATAATGTTAAATGACATAAATCATGCCTACAAGCTTAAATCCAAACTGCTGCATGGTTTCTCTTTGAAGAGAAACTTTTATTTATTTTTCATTTTATTGAAGAACAAGTAGCAATGAGACAATTTCAAATCAAAATATAAATAAAGAGTAAAACAAAGCAGGAAGTAGAAAGATCTTTCTTAAATAGTAAGGGGCTCAAGAAATGGAGGGAAAGAAGAGGAAAGAGAGGGAAGTGGAATGAGAAAAGGGAGTAGCTATGCTATATGTGTGTACCCAGCTCCACACGAGGAATGGCACCATTATGGTCTATAAACACGTACTAAGGAATAAAAAAGTAGGTTTAATGGTTCTGAACTCATATTTGCTTCCATTATTTTTGTATCAGATGACATCCAGGTTGAGATTAGCCAGGAGTAGGCTGTTGGTGTTATCATTCTTCTAGTACTAGGGGGCAGGGGCAATAAAAATCCAGGAACTCTCCCCAAATATGATTAGTGTATTGTTCAGAAAAATAGGAGAGTGCCTAGAATGAGCATTGAATCTTTATGTGGCCATGGAGTAAAACCCTGCCTCTATTAGGAACAGGTATATTTCATACTAAACTTATGTCGTGTCAGTTCATTAAAGTACTGGGTATTATCTTTATGCACATCTACTGTTTCAATAGTGCATTATGAAAATCAGCTTTTAACATATATAATTATTGACTTTTAATTAGAAAATCTTTTATTCATTTATGTATTTGGTACAGGTCTCACTATGCAGCTTGAACTCATAGTGGTCCTCCTATGTTAGCCTCCCCAGAGCTGAGATTATAGGCATGAGCCACCATGCCTGGTTTTGGTGGTTGGCATGGCATGCCCAGATTCTGATGCTGCCACAGCATGTCCTGCCAGGGATCAAACCTGGGTCCTTACACTTGCCAGGCAGGCACGTAGACCATCGAGCTATCTCTCCAGCTCCATTATTGACTTTTTCCAGTATAGGAACGTTGAAATTCAGACTCAAGAATTTCAGATATTATGTGTAATAAAATGTTATTTATGCATTTTAGCAAAGAGCATGTGTTTATGCTTTGATGGTGAAATGATGTATAGTCTATTTTTGTTGTGGAAAATAGCGCTCTCGGGGCCGCCGCCTGCTGTGCCAGGCGCCAGGAGAGGAATCCCTTCACTTCCCAGGGAGTCCAACGCCGTCAGGGTCTCCGGGATTGGAATCTCAGCCCTTCCGAGCTCCAGGGCTGGGTATGTAGGAATTTAGGAATGAAGTCACCTCTCCTGTGACAGCGATGTGGCTCAGCAGCACAGTGTCTCTCGCTTGGCAAGCTGGTCTCCAGGGACGCACCATGTCCAATTTTGAAGATGCTGACACGGAAGAGATGGTCACTTGTCTCCAGATGACTGTTTATCATCCTGGCCATTTACAGAGGGGAATATTTCAATCAATCAATTAATTTTTCCAAGAGAGAGAAACTCCCTTCCAGTGAAGTGGTGAAATTCAGGCGCAATTCCAGCACCTGTCATTATATTTTTCAGGAGAAGCAGGCTTCCAGAGTCCAGTTTTCTCTGCATCCATTTAAACATTTCAATAGCTCTGTTCTTTCTTTTGAAATTAAAAACCTGAGTAAGAAGACCAGTCTGATTGTGGACAGCCAGGAGCTGGGCTACCTCAACAAGATGGACCTGCCCTACAGGTGCACGGTCAGATTTGGGGAGTACCAGTTCCTGCTGGAGAAGGAGGATGGAGAGTCCTTGGAGTCTTTCGAAACTCAGTTTGTGTTTTCTCCCAGACCACTTCTTCAAGAGAACAGCTGGCTAGCACACAGCCCTGTCCCTGAGGATGGCAGCTTTTCATCTGGCTCCACTCAGAACTCTTTCCCTACAGAAATGGATGAAAATGAATGGTGAACACAGCTTCTGAGTGGAGGTGTGGAGGTGGAAGAGACGTCACGTGAGCACCAGGGTCTCCGTCATGCTGTCCAGTTGGAAGTCTGTGAGGTGGTTGTCATCAGCCTGGTCACGTGTTGCATTTGTAGGTCTCTGAAGAAGCGCACATCTATATGGGTCAATGTATAAAAATGTCCTTTGTGAGGAAAAATGTCTTTTGTGAGGATATTGTGTTTTTAAGGTTCTGTTTTCTTCTGCTGCTTGACTTCCTGACCTGGTCTCTCGCTTGCTCATTTCAGAGCAGCCAGTGACTTCCAAAGTCAAGGCTCTGGGTCAGTTATGTCTGAAGCTGGCCAGGTCTACAGCCCGTCAGGACTTGTGCAGACCCAGGACTTGTGCAGTGGGTTGTGTCTGAGCCTGTCAGGACTAATTCTGTGCAGTTATTGAGAGTTTATCCCTAAAATGACAATTCTTCTAGTCTATCCTCAGTACCTAAAACTAATATTTAAACATCTTAAAGAACCACTTTGACTGGGATTATTCCTTACTATCTTAGTTACTTTTTTACTCATTGCTGAGACAAATACCCGACGCTCAAAATGAAGGAAGGAAAGGTTTATTTAGTTCAGTTACTGGAGGATTCAGTCCATATTCCGCTGGCTCCAAGGCAAATATGAGCGCTTCTCCTCCAAAGTGGTGTGGCTGCTAAGGTCAAGCTCCTCTGAAGACTCGGACTACTCCACGGAGGTGGGGCAGGGCCTGGAAACCGCAGCATGGCAGGAAGCCTTTCCAAGTCGTGGGCCCTGCGCACCTCCAGGGCTGAGAACTGTGGGAGCCGATTTGGCCAAGTTGACACAATGTGTCAACTGACACACTTACCAAATTTGAGTTTTGTGTTTTGCATAACTATAAAAGTTCATGAATTCAGGGCCAGGGAGATGGCTCGGTAGGATAAGTGCTTCCCTGGCAAGTGAAAGGGCCTGAGCTCAATCTCTGGTTCCACCAAAAAAGAAAAAAAAGAATATGATCTAAAATTTCATGAATTTTAGCATCCAGGCACATAACAAAGTTGAAGTGTTTCTAATGGTGCTCTATGCAAGTAAACATGTGAATATTTATAATAAATGCTTAAATATTTCTAAAATTTTAGCCTGTGATACAGTTGTCTTTAAAAGACTCCACTAATTTTTGTGAGGTTAAAATGAATGCAACTGATTGCTATAAGTAAGAATGAGTGTCATTCAGTTATGTTAAATTCTAGCACTAGCAGTGAAGCTCCCTGTATAATTTTCCAAGTAAATAAAATTTCATGCTTACTGTAAAAAGTTGTCCTTTTTGGAAAAAAAATAACTAAAATTTGGTAATAGCCTCTCTAAAGTAACTTAATAAATTTTCTAGCTGTATAGCCCAGGTTGGCATTAAACTCGCTGTGTAGCCCAGAAGCTAGTCTAGGGAATTTGTGACCCTTTTGCCTCCCAGCCCAGCTGGGATTACTGGCGTGTACAACCACACCTGGACACTTTTTCTTGATTCGTATCGTCAGTTGTTCCTGACCTGTACCATGTGACATTTGCCCCTCAGCCTCCCTCTCCAGTCCTGGGACTGTTACTGTAGAGAACTGCTCATCCCTACTTGTAGTAGCCTAGATGGCCACTTCCAGTCCTCCATCTGGTCTCCTTCCTGTGGTAGGCAGAGTGGCAAGCTTGGTGCCCTGCCAGTGTCCCTGTGCTCACTTCCTGTGTCAGAGTAAAGGGAATTAAGACTGAAATGGAAGCAGCATTGCTCATTAGTCAACATTAAAAGAGTGATCAATCACCCTGGACTATTTTGGATCTAGGAAATTACATGGTCATGAAAAGTGGGAGGAGGTGGACCTAAAGTGGGAGGAAAGCTGAAGAAGACCAATGTCTTCTTGAAGCACAACAAAGACCCTGAAGACAGGAGGGAGTCCAGGAACCAAGGAATGTGGCCAGCTCTGGAGGCTGGAGTATGTGTTGGGACACCTGGATGCTAGAGAAGACCAAGGCCCCAACAGTGGAAGTGCGACCTACCTTGACTTTAGTCAGGGTCACCTGGGTTCCTTCTTTTTTTTTTTTTTTTTTTTTTTTTTAACCATTTGACTATTTATTCTTAGGTATAATTTTTTTAAATTTTTATTTTATTGAAGTACAAATATCAATGAGACAGTTTTCAGATACCTTGACAAGATGGATTTGATAAGTTAATACATTGCAAACTGTTTTCATAATGTTTTGGTATCATAGAAGGTGCATACATAATATTATACTTACAGATATTATTATAACATCTAGGTCCCTTCTTGCCTGTGGAATTTTAAAATGTTTTGTGTCACTGACTTGCAGCAGTTAATTAATTAGAAAACTGATAGCTTTCTTCTGGTCCAAGGTCTGTTATTTCTTGCCACTGTCAACCAGTTGCCTGCTGTGCTCTCTTTTTCTAATGTTGTAGCTTCATTGATGAGGACTTACAAACCAGACTACTTAGCTGGTCAGGACTGCTTACCATAGAGTTTCTTGGTAAAGGCTGCCTGTGAATGAAGAATATTTTATTGTGGAAGCAATGTCACATTTGGAAAGAATTTTCATGGATAATTGATTAAATTGCAGAGTTTAACTATTAAAAAAAATAAATTGGGTGACTTTCTATCCTATGTAGATAGTATGGCTAGAAAGTTACAAAGTTAGGCAAGAGATGAATATATCTTGGAATTTGAGATTATTTTGGATATTGAAAATTCTTCATTGCACTTATTTTCAGTACAAAAATATAGATTGGGCACTTTTTGAAATAAGGAAATTAAGGTGAGTAGTGATAAGGATGTTTCCCGCAATTATTGTTGACATAAATGCTTGCTTTTATGATGCTGCTTCCTGAGATAGGAAGCATGAAAAGAATGGCAATTTTGGGGTGAAATAGGGAAATCAGATTTGGACATGCTTACTCTAGGTGTCTTTGAGATTTCTAAATGTAAATCAGTGTATTATATAGTTGAGTTGGAGCACTATGTCTTACTACTAGATCGGACTCTTGATCTGCTTGTGTACAACCTCCCAAAAGCTGGAATTAAAGGTGCGTGTCACCACACTCAGTCTCAAGTCCATAAGCACTATGATGGCAGCACTGCAGGCCCGGGGATCGAACCTTGAGACCTTACACCTGCTTGTAGGCACTTTAATCCGCTGAACTATTTGACTGGTCCTTGGAGCACTATTAAGAGAAATAAAATGAATGAAACTAAGCTTACTCTAAGTCTTGTTCAGTGGCATTTTATTAACAAGCACTTACAATGGAGTTTAAGGATACAGTGTGCAATTTTAATTATTATAACTATTGTGTAGATGATTTGATAATTAACTCACAATGCTCCATAAACAACTTTGATTTTATCCTATAGGGAATCCCTTGGAAGTATTAAGGGAATTTCAGAACCTTTTAAAGCATGCTTATCAAATAGAAGAAATAAATGCTATCTTCCTCCAGTTTGGAGTTTCCATGAAAAATTAGTACAAAAATACATTGCTTTGCATACATCTTATGCTAGTTTTAGAAAATGAAAACATTTCTAGTTTTTCAATCTTTTATAGGAATTGACTGCAAATGTTTTCCTAATTTTCTTTATTATAGCTTTAAAATGAGTCTCAGATAAATATATTAGGCAAGAAATTAATATAATAGTCATTTTTAAAAGGAGCAAACAATTTGAATACAAAAATTTAAGCATACATTTGAGCTTGTATGATAGTCAGACTTTTCACTGTATCATCCATAAGAAAATTATTCAGAAGTTTAAAAATAAACAATAAAAAAAGAAAAGTTGAAGTAATAAAGATCAGAATATTTGATACATTCAGATTTTATTTTATAATGTGGAATTTATCGTAACAGAGACATTATTACATGGTCAAATCTCACTTGTAAGTTTTCAGAATGGAAAATTTTGGCTTTTGTGTTGTGTGGCTGAATGCAATCAAATATCTTAATTTCATGGAATAGCAACAATATGGGCTAACATCACTAAAGGTAATTTCTGTGCTTTCCTTGTGTCTCCATGGCTATCACACAGCTGTTCAGAAAAAATTAGGAAACTTAATATTTAATGTGATACATTGCGAGCACTAAATTTAGGAATAATCAGGACTTTTGTTATTAGAGTTTTTAAGAAAATTAAATCATTTTTAATGGCAAAAATCTCTTATGATTCTTCATTTTAATATTAGTTTTATCAAGCTCTTGGTAAGGTTGTCTGCAAGTATACCTAAAGTAAGTACTGTGAAGCTCATTTGTATTTAAC
The DNA here is from genome assembly GCA_004027165.1 of Ctenomys sociabilis. Lineage (NCBI taxonomy): Eukaryota > Metazoa > Chordata > Mammalia > Rodentia > Ctenomyidae > Ctenomys > Ctenomys sociabilis. The sequence goes on from PVKA01036433.1 coordinate 12,555, forward strand.
TAAGACAAATTTCTCATAATTGTTTTTTAGGCTGATCTTTAAAAACTTTATATTTTAAACTTAGATAAAGCCTTATTTTCTAATGTTTTCTCAGAGTTAAAAATATTTAGTTGTCTAAGTATTTAGAGGCATGATTATGCAATTATAAAATATTTTTACACACAGAAATACTGTAATATTCCATAACCATTATGCATTTGTTTCTTTTCAACATATTAAGTGTACATATATTATATATATTATTAATATATAATGTATGCATATATTAATTATATATATATATATATATATATATATATATATATATATATATATATATATATAAATCACGAAGCCATCTCCTGTTTGGTGCAAGCATTGAATGATATACTTCCAGTAATAACAACACATTCAATTTATTGGACTAAATTTAAGGTTAGATTACTGAAATTACAGAAAATCTGTAATAAAAGACTCTTTTTAGTCTGTTTGAATATCTAGCTTACAATTTCAGACATATTTTAGACAATAGTATGTCGTTAAGAAAACTTTCATTATATTAAAAAAGATTTTCTTCAAATCCGCATGTCTCCTTAGCTGAATTATTATTTTGATACTTACTATGGAGAATTTTGAATGTGTATAAAAATAGACAAAGGTAAAAATTTTAAAATAGTGAAATGAGAAACACTTCTGAGGAAGATGTTAGATACATAAGAATGTCATCTAATTTATGATTCCTTTGTTACTGTTCCTCACTTCTTTCATTTTAGTGATGGCCCTTTTGGAGATGGCGGAAGACAATAAGACTATGGTGACCAATTTTGTCCTCATGGGACTGATGGATCGTCCAGGGCTGCAGGTTCCCCTGTTCCTGGTGTTCCTTGTCATCTACCTCATCACCATGGTGGGCAACCTTGGCCTGATTGCCCTCATCTGGAAGGACCCCCACCTCCACACCCCCATGTACATATTCCTCAGTAGTTTAGCCTTTGCGGATGCATGCACTTCATCTGCTGTGACTCCCATGATGCTTACCAACTTTTTATCTAAGGATTATAAAACATCCTTGGTTGGGTGTTTCACCCAGTTTTATGTTTTTGGTTCCAGTGCTACTACAGAATGTTTCCTTTTGGCAGTGATGGCTTATGACCGCTTTGTAGCTATATGTAATCCCTTGCTTTATCAGGTGGTGATGTCCAATGACCTCTGTTCTCGGCTTATAGGTATTTCATATTTTGTTGGTTTTGTGCATTCAGCGATTCATGTGAATCTGTTGGTTAGACTAACTTTCTGCAAGTCCAATATCATAGATTATTTCTACTGTGAAATTTTACAATTGTTCAAAATTTCTTGTACTGATCCAACCATTAACATAGTTCTGGTTTTAATCTTTTCAGCCTTCATACAAGTCTTTACTTTTATGACTATTATCATCTCATACTTTTATGTCCTTTTTGTCATCTTGAAAAAAAAGTCAGAGAAAGGCAAAAGCAAAGCTTTGTCCACCTGCAGTGCCCATCTGCTCTCTGTGACCTTGTTTTATGGCACTCTCTTCCTCATGTATGTGCGTCCAGCATCTGAAAGAACTGACAGTCTGGACAAAATGTATTCCATTTTTTACACAATTATAATCCCCCTACTCAATCCTTTTATATACAGTTTGAAGAACAAAGAGGTTATAGATGCATTGCAAAGAATAAGAAAAAATAAATTTTCTTAGAGTTCTTTCAAACATTTTTCTTTGCATACTGAAGAAAATATTCTCATATAATAGTTATCTACTAGTCTGTTATTTCAACAGAGGGCCCTTAGGTGCTTGATGAGGGAACTCACTTGTGTGCTGTTTCCTTGGGTAAGATTATAGTGATAGTTTGTAAATAATCTATGACTAGCCTGTTTAGCTAGAGAAAATTAGCTATTTCTTGGAGGCTTCCAAATTTTCCATCAGTAACTGACATTTATTGAGAAATGGGAAGACTAAAATTAGGAAGCATAAATAGCTATTTGCTTGAGTCCAGTTTACTCTTCTGGACATGCACTTTAACTAGGTTTTTAGTTGTTTGTTGCACATAGTAGGCCTCCTAAAATGATAAAAATAAAACTCTGTTTCCAGGGAGAATATATTATTGAGGAGAAGTGTACTGTTTATTGATAAATGTTAGTAGAAAGTAAAGAATTCTAAAGTGTATTTGTGGAACCTAGGAAGAAAAATGGAACCTGAAATGAATTAAGTTGTGGAACATAAAAATTAATCGTAGCTCATATGTATAACTAAATGTATTATTTTTATCAAGACTATTTCATTTAGTGTGTTATTCAAAATCTATATATTTTAGAATATTTTAGTGTAATAGAACTGATCACATTACTATTCCTGTGGGTTTTATTAGGAACTGACTTGGCTATGTTTTGTGGATTGTAAAACTGTCTGTATCTCACTTCCTCAAAATGTCCATCAATCTGAAGAGATTATGTCAGATGTTCATGGACTAGTACATAAGATAGGATTGAAAATTGGAATACATCTTTCCTTTATATGTGCGCATGCATGCACACACACACACACACACACACACACACATATATTTCTTTTTCCTTGTTTTGAAATTATCATGTTCCTGAATTATAAATAATTATTCATTAAAAATTCGTTGAAATAATGTTGCTGTTATTATATAGATAAAGATGACTCAACTCCTCTTTCAGTAAAACAATTATATTCCTTGAGTATGCTTTTCTCAGTATATTTAGATCAGAAAAAATTATACAATAAGAATAAAGAAGAAATTCATAAAATGATATTTTAAAATATGCTTTTAAAAATGAAAGTATGTGTTTTATTTGATGTACATAAGACATTTTAGCTTTTGTCAAGTTACTAGTTTCTAGAAGTAAGCACAGTAGTTTGATTGTCTTCGTGTGCTCAGAATCTTTTAAGGTAGACGCTGGAACGGCTGCTGAGATAGTGTTTGAGGTTAAGGATATTTTTCAAACTTCATTAAGGGGATAGTTTATGAATGGAATTCATTTATTTATTTAAAAAAATTTAAAATATTTTATTTATTTTATTTATTTATTTTGCACAGGGTCTTGCTATGTAGCTCAGACTTGTAGTGATCCTTGTGAGAGAAGGAGCAGGCTGAGACAGCCTTCCTATTGCTGAAGTTACAGGCATGTGCTATTATGCCCAGTTTCAGTGACTGGCATGGTGCACCTGGGCTTTCAGGGCCAGAGTGGCATGTGGTACCTGGAATTGAACCCAGGGCCTGTGCTTACCAGACAGAAACCATTTAATGTAAATATTTGGGTTCATGATAAATATATATCACAAGTCTATTAGAATGCATTTTTGGAACCATCAATTTATTCATATAGTATTAATTCCAACAAGTCCCTAATAATGAAATATGAACAAAAATTTATAAAGCTAACCTTACGTGGATAACTTTATTATCTTTCCAATTCTATCTATACCTCAGCAAATTTCCAGCTATGTGTCATAAATGATGATTATAGGTTAATCATGTTGCAAACAGAAATTTTTTTTTGTTTTCTAATACAGGGTATTGCTCCTCAGATCAGACTTGTAGTGATCCGCTCATCTCAGCTTTCCTAATGCTGGGATTACAGGTGTGCACAACCATGCCCAGTTTCAGGGCCAGCATAGCACTCCCAATTGCAGGCCAGCATGGCATGTGGTACTGAGGATCAAACTTGAGACCTTGTGCTTGTGAGAGAGGCGCTTAGACCCCTGAATTACTTCCTCAGAATATTGTTTTAAAAAATTAATTGTACATTAATTCTTCTACTTTTTTTGTGGTACCATAGCTCGAACTTGGGTCCTTGTGCTTGCCAGGCTGGTGCTTATGCTACCAAGCTATATCCCTGGCCCATAAATCTTAATTTTCTTAACATTTTCATATTCTTTTTAAAATTCTTTATCCAAAAAAATTCTTTATCCAAAATGCAATATTCATGTCTGTAGAGTAATCTCCTAAGCATTTTCTATTACTTGTATAAAATTAAATAAATTTACTTTTTCATGTATAGTATGTGGTGTTTATTCCAGGATACATAAAGCAATTTATCATCTTAACTCTTTTTCTCCATGTATAATTACATATGAAAAACATACTTACTAAGATTATTTTATTTTGCTTATTTTACTATTTCTGTTTTTTAAAAAGATTAAAGAATAAGAAAAAAATTAGAAATTATATGGAATTTCACTAAACAAGATGATGGAATTCAACTATGGTTGTAATATTGCATATTATTATCTTCAGATTAGCCGCTCATATGACCAAACATAAACATGCAAAACTGGTCAAAAATTTAAGCATTAGCTTCTCCTTTCAATAAACTAATAGAGCCGGGCATGGTGGTGCATGCCTGTAATACCAGCACTTGAGAGGCTGAGGCAGGAGGATTGTTGTGAGTTTGAGACCAGCCTGAGTTACAAATGAGCTTAAGGCCAGCCTGAACTGCATTGCATAGTGAGACCCTGTCTCAAAAAGCCAAAAGAAAAAAGAATAGCAATCAGCAGTATAATCATTCCAGGTATTCGTGTATAAACATATATTTTTTTCCCTCCCTTCTTTCTTTCCTCCTTTCCCTCATCCCAGTTGTCCCTTCCCTCTGAGCAGTTTTTCCTTTTCACAATATCTTTTGTACCTTTCAGATTTTATTTATTCTTTCAGGTTCTTACAGGGAGACAATATGATGTTTACACATGGAGGTCTGATTTATTTCAGTTATGAGTGTAGTCTGTAATTGCACCCATTTACTTATGAAAACATTGAGTTTATCTTTGAGATTATTTTACACAAAATCCCATGGATAAACAAAGTTAACAGGTGAGCTGTAGTATTTTCTTCAGATTGATGGACATTTTGAGGAAATGAGATACAGACAGTTTTACAATCCACAAAACATAGCCACTTAATTGCTAACTAATTTCTTATTTGCATATTCATAGATATATTTTCTGGTTATCAATGATTTTTATTATATAGCTGATATTTTGTGGCTTATAGATTTATAAAAAATAAAATCAAGTCAAATATCTCTCCTTGTGCAAGGTGGGAAGCAAGTTACTTATGCAAACTAAGGGACTCTGAACTTGAAACTTCTCAATATGATTTGATCATATGATTTGATTGTATGATTAGGTTTCATTCAGTCACTGAAATTTGGGAAGATATAAGCAATCAAGGGTTGTATAATGCTTTTGTTTAATTTATTTGGCATTGCAAATTGAAATTAAACCAATTTGGGTAATACATTTGGCTAAATAAACACTTGGCAAATCTATCACTTCTGAGTTCGATTGTCATAGTGTACTTGAAATCCATGGCAGTGGTTATAACGTGAAACAGCCCATATGAGAAGAGGGGATCTTGTAAGGTAGATGCTGAGATAGGTTGTTTGAGGATAAGGTTGTGTTCCAAAATTCATTAAGGGGATACATCTTATGAATGGAATCTAGTTAGTTTAAAAAACTAAAAATTTACTTATTTATTTATTTTGCACAGGGTCTTGCTATGCTGCTCAAAATTATAGTGATCCTCCTGTCTCAGCCTTCCCAGCACTGGAATTACAGGCATGTGTCACCATGTCAGGTTTCAGTGACCAGCATTGTGAGCCTGGGTTTCCAGGGCCAGCATGGCATGAGATACTGGGCATCAAACTCAGGGCCTTGCGCCTGCCAGACAGGCACTTAGACCACCAAGATATCTCCCTAGCCTATGAATGGCATTTAGATAATACAGCTGTCCCAAGAATTTATATTTTTATTCCAGTTTTACAAAAATGTGTGAAAGACTCCAATATGTGTTTTCAACAGTTAATTACTCCAATCTGTATACAGATTGGAGTAATTATATATATATATATATATATATATATATATATATATATATATATATATATATATATATATAATATTAGCATGCTGGTATTTGCTGCACCTAAACATTTTATGAAGCATAATTTTCCCCATTTCTGATATGGATAGAAGGGAATGTGGTTCAACTGACAGCTGTAACTCTCTTTGTTGATTCAGGATTTCTATCTGAATAGAGCAAAAGAAATCTCATCAGATGGGCAACATATTGAGTTACATATGAAATTTAAAGGGCTTGGGACAAAAACTGACTTCCCAAGTAAACTATAGTCTATATATTCCTTCCTGAGATATTTCATCCTGTAGCATGATGATTTCAAATGTATCTGCCATTTAGTTGCATAAAGATTAGCTTCTCTGGGAAATGTAAACAATACAATACAATGACATCCATTTTCATGTTAGACTTAAATTACTTGATGTGCATAAAGGAAGAGCCTTTTTGAGGGACAAGTGTAGGCTTGTATTTAGAATTTGGTGAAATAGCTTTCCCCATGGGAACATAATAAATGATTTAAAAACTTGAGATAAGTCTATGGTTTTACATAGAATCCCAGCTGAACATTTCAAAAAATGGGAAAATTCAACAGAGCTCATTGATTAATGTGTGCTGATGGTGTCTGTATGTAAATGTCTCATGTGTATGATCAGTTACTGACCCTGATTGGGAGTAAGTGTAGGACACTGAGTATGATACTAGTTGTTATTGATGAATAATCTAAGCCACATGACTCTTTGCTACCAGAGAAAACCAAATGACTTCACTTATTGACAGAAGGCCCAGAATCGAGGAATATGTTTATTTTGAAAATCTGTGTAATTTTTGCTCTATATCAAGGAGGAGAGGAGAGAATACATGCAGTAGGTACAATATAGGTGCAATGTGAGATCCTTGTTAGTTTTATGTGGTGCTTGGAAGTGGTCTTGAATATAAAAGTGATACACTGGCATTTGGCTTTCATCTGTGTTATGATTGAAAACATGGACTTTGGATCATTCTTATGCATATCAACAAGGCCACGTGACATTATAGCTAATAAAACATCTTTTAAAATAAACTCTTACTATTTCTCGTCATGTAGAAATCAAGAATTTGATTAAGAAGTGCATGGATAATTTAAATACCTGAAGAAAAAATAGTTTTATCTGAGTTGATTAGAGAGATAAAGAATGGAATGAAAGAGTAGTGAATACTTTATAAACACAGAAATTTCTACAATATTTAAAGTATAAAGGTAGATGTAAAAAAACTATAACAAATATCAGAATATGTAGCATTTTTTCCTGCCTGTTTTTCTGTTTAAAGAAATGTTTATTCATTTTAATGAGAAATAAAATATAAAATAGTAATGAAACAATTTTAAAACAGGCTAGTAGGACATTTCCAGTAATTAATACATTGTATATTGATGTTTTCATAGTAATTATTCAGAGGACAAAATACAGGCATGATATCTGGTCTAAACAATATTAATACAAACTTTTATTCTCAGTGAACTAAGAGAAAGCAGCTGTATATCTATCCTAACTCTCTCTCTCTATATATATATATATTTCTTCCCCCTTTTCACAACAAACTGTCCATTATTTACACTTTTGTGAAGTTAGTAATGCATGACACTAGGTTGCTTAGCAGCTGACAGCAAACCTTAACCAGATAAGATGTTCATCTCAGGAGTGAGGTACCTTGTTCAGGCACTGGGCCAAGTCCCACCTACATATATTTGATAGATTTGTTATCTTTTTCATTTTGTTTTTTCAAAGATGGGTGTTCCACTGCAGTTAGAGAAGCTGTATTTGGAGAAGTCTTTAAGGGACCTTTTCATACTTGAAGCAAGTCTAAAGATTGTAGGTATTTGAATTCAGCAAATAACTCAATATAGTCCAATAGTTCACAATAGTAGTGAGTTTGCAGCATAACTGGCAAATGTCTGAAGTTGTTGACTTGAGCCTTTTACAGCTCAGCACATTAATATAGCTTTACTTTTTATACCTCATGGTTATACTTTTATGTTGTATAGTTAAGACCAAGTTAAAGTAAGACTTACATAACAAAATGTAACTTTTAAATCTGACAAGGTCAGTCAAATCCCTTCAGGATTTACACTGAAACCAAGTATAGCACATTATAGATCTTTTCTCAGTGTCACCTATCTGGATGAGTCACGGCCATTGTTTGACCAATTTGCTTTCTGTGAAAGCCCAAGAGAATTTTTTTTCTCTCCATGTGACTCTTCTTAGGCACACTCTACATCATCAGTCACTTTCCTCTGTGGCCCTTAATCTCCTTGATCAGGAAATTTGGGGCACCACTCAGTTATGGGATGTTACAGGACAGGTTCTCTTATGTCCTGTGTCATCATTGACTTTGAAGGGTGGCCATCTTGTCACCCCTCTTTTTCTTTAATTTTTGGTCTGCAAATTTTAGTTGTTAAACATTCAGAAGAGAAGTGTAGTGATATTATTACCCTGTAACAGAGGTACTTGAGCTTAACATCACTGTCTGTTTGACTGCAAAACAGTTTAGACATAACATGGAACTCCCATTTTCCAGCAACCAAGAATATTCTAAGATTTAAATCCCTATTGAATGTGAAAAAAATATACATTTTTACAACAGGAATTTAGAAATCAAACCATATGCAGCATTGTAGCAGGATAATCCTATGCCATTTTTTCTGGTCTCTTACTTTCTTTTATTACCTTTAAAAATTACTTTAAAGAGAATATAGCAATAATTGGTATGACATTAGAAGCAGTATGCATTTAGAAGACCAAAATGACAGGTATTTCAAGAATGGTTTCAGTATTTCACATTATATCCTCAGTATAGTTGCTTAGTTCATAGATATCAACATATAGAGTTAGCATAATTCTACCCATTAGCTGCTACTTTATTTTTTTTTATTTTTATTTTTTTTTAGTCAGAAAGACATGATATTTATTGAGTAATGAATGAGTATCCAGATATGTTGCCATAAACAAAACTGTAGAGGGCTTCCTTGTGTGAATTGTTCTGTTTTAACCAGTTTATCTGATTTGATATTATGATTTACTATACAATGATATTATGATTTACTATACAATTCAAAGATGAGAAACAATAAACTTTTCTAAAACTTGAGAAATCTACAATTGCAAGAATATTTAAATATTTTCAATTACTAACTCAAAACAGAATATATTGAAATAAAGTCCCAAGAAAAGAAAATTATGGACATACAGCTGTAAAAATTGATACTGACATATTAAACAAGTAGGAAGAACAGAAGGCAAACGAGACAAAATAACTTGGAAATAAGGAACCATACAATCATAAATAATGTAAAAATTATTTTTAAAACATCCATCTTCACAAACT
>PVKA01036434.1:0-13548 GCA_004027165.1 Ctenomys sociabilis
CTTCTACAAAGATTTGGAGAATTACCTAGAATCCAGTTACTAAACAATTGTTTTAGTGTCAAACAAAATACAGAACAGGAGCACTGCCACATCCATGAATTTGGCAAATGAGTACTAAACAAGGAATACAGAACTTTCCAGGCTTAGTGTTGGGAAGGCAGGAATGTGGAGTACAGACCCTCTTCCTGAGTTGTTTATAGTTTAAGCAAGGCAGTCAGATCACAAATCATAAGCAACCTATGCTACAACAGTACCACGGCACACAAAAAGATACTATTTCAGTCCCTGATGTCAGATGCTTTATACAGATCTTGCATTTTGTTGGTTTTTGTTTGCTTGCTTCAGGTGATGTTGAAGTATGAGTGAGAGCTGCCCAAGAAGAGGCAGGAGATGTTTTGTGAGGAGACATTGGGAGGAAGGGTACATATTCTGTAGGATCAAGCAAAATCATAAAGGGCACCAGAACTGAGGAACTGCATGGGCGTGGGAAGCTTCCCTACGGTTGAGGCTAAGTGGCTCGTCTTAACAAATTGCCGCATATCCTCATGAAGTACGGCCAGGGTGCACGCTAGGCTTTAAGTTAGGGGTGAAATAGTCTGCTCTAGTAGTGAGTACTAACTCAACTCAGTTGCGAAGATACAGAGATTGGCTTGAGTAAAAACTGTATTCTATTTCTTGGCTTTCTAAGTTTATTGAAATGTTCATTTCAACAATTTCTAAACAAGCTGAAGGACTGGGCTATTTTGGTTATTTTTCATCATAGTTAAAAAAAGAGGCTAATGTTATAGAGACAACTTAATCTCTGGATATTTTAGATATAGAGATTGAGAAAAAAGCTGCCCCATCTATTAACTAAATAGCAAGTATTCTAAAAATTTAAAAATGTTAATATATTTTGAGTGAAACTAAATACCTTCATATATATATTATATATAAATAACCTTCATATATATTTTTTTCCTGGTAATATGTGATGGGCATTTAATATTAAAAGTACTTCCTTTATTTGAAATCAAAATTAATTATAAATATTTAACAACTGAACATAATTTCCAATTTCTCTTTAGCATAGTTTCATGAGCCTTATGAAATATATATTGCTCAAATTCACTACCAAAATAATAACTTATTAATAAGAAACAAAGCACAAACAATAAAAACACATGAATTTTCTTGCTTATAAAGTTACTTTTGTGAATAACCGTATCTTTTGTGGTTTTACTTTTTATACCTCTATAAATATAGGGAGAAGGCTAAAATAATGTCCTATGAATAAACTCTGCTTGTCATGGTTCTGATTCTTTATTTGTACCTCTTAAGCTGATGAAATAATATGAGGACTCTAGAATAGTACACAAAGTCCTGGCTAACGAGGCCCGAAATTCTAGACCACCACATAACTCGGTATTTCCTAAGAAGTACCAGTTCCGTTTTTTGAGGATCATCTTTCAAAATAATGAGATCTCATCAAACACAATAGGAAATTTATTCCATTCATAGCTTTTTGGTTTAAAGTTTCAGCACTTAACATCCTTGATAGTCTCAGATCTGTTATGAGGCATGTTATCCTTCTCTGGTGCCTCAGTAAGACTGTCGCTTTTCATATTCATCCAAGAAGAATTTGACACACTCTCTTCATACTTGCTAATAATATTTCACAGACCCCTGAGTCACTGTTTAAATATTGTCACGGTCCATCCCTTCATTCTCCATCCATATTTTGCAGTGCTCAGTCCCATGGGGAGTTCATGTCACACCATGCAGTATCTACCTGTAGAAGCACAAATTAGGTTTATAAAAATTTAGATTGAAAATTCAGGAACTGGATGAAAAGTCTGATAATTTTAATGAGTGAAATTGAGAATCCTTGTTTGTCTAAATACATATTTCATGTTGAATTGAAAACTTGATTTTTCCTGACATTTTTGTTCTGTGTTTTTTTGTTTTGATGGAACTGGGGATTGAACTTGAGCCCTTGAGCTTGTCAGGGAAGTGATTATTCTACTGAGCCATCTCCCTGGACCCTGTTCAACATATTTTGATTGCCCTCCTTGAGCTGTATCAACATAGGCCTTTATTTCGGTCTATGCCATGCCACAGAGTCCTCTATTCTCTTTCTACATTCCTAAATAATACTATTCCCAAACAGAAAAATAATTAAGAGCACTATATACTGTGGTCTTTTCTGTAACTGCAAGACTAAAACACAAAGTGCCATATAAATTTTCTTTTCTGCACTTTAATTGATCTTTACCTCTAATACAAATTCCCATTTTTATAAGCAATAAAAATTCTTAAATATTTGTATAAAAAGAAAAAATGAACATGAAATACCAAAAAAATCCCCTCACCAAAAAAAGAGGCAAAATAGAAGATTTCATGAACAAGGATAACTCTGAAAAGAACATGTTTGAGAAATTACTGAGAGATATGTCAAAAGGGATTTCAGACAGATGATCAGAAAGAAAAGAGTGAAGAAATCATCAAATAAGTAATTGAAAAACATTGGAGATCTGAAAGAATATAGTAGGAATCCAGCAAACAAGCAATCAGTACAGTGTCTCAGTGAACGAAACTGCAACTCACATACATGCAAGATGCTCAAATTATGGCATGAAATTCCACATTAATGCATGTAGTAGCATAAAATCCCAAAGACATTTAGAAGCACAAAAGGGCAAGTTTATAGTGTGACAATGAGTGTCAGCTTGATGTAACATTTTCCACCAAAACTCCAGATGTTAGAAGAAAACACAGAGGGCTGGGGAGATAGCTCCATAGAATAAGCCTAGCAAGTGCAAGGTCCTGAGTTCAATCCCAGGCAGAAGGAAGAAAGAAAGAAAGAAAGAAAGAAAGAAAGAAAGAAAGAAAGAAAGAAAGAAAGAAAGAAAGAAGGAAGGAAGGAAGGAAGGAAGGAAGGAAGGAAGGAAGGAAGGAAGGAAAGAAAGAAAGAAAGAAAGAAAGAAAGAAAGAAAGAAAGAAAGAAAGAAAGAAAGAAAGAAAGAAAGAAAGAACAGCCAGAACCCCTTCCTGAGATTTCATATCTGAAGAATTGCAGGAAAATCCAGTTAAAATTATTGCAGATTCTTTTTTTCTACAGAATATCTGGCAGAAATACAGCCAAATCATATTTACATCTCGGAACTGCCATGGTGAAGAATCGTGGACCATGAGTTTAAATTGCAAAATTTAAAATATTCAGGAAAAAATTTACCATGAGTGAAAATCAATAGAAAATGCAAATACAATAATGTATTGCCCATAAACTCAGATAATAAAATGACCAGAAACAATATACTGAATTATTGTGACTAAAACATTAAACATACAGTATATTCTGAAAATAAATTAATAGAACAATTCTATGTAAAAATAAAGAAAAGGATAGAAAAAAAGCAAGGAACAGTTTTAAGATATAGTGATGGAAATTTAAAACAAAAGCTCTCAACAAATATTATACAACAATTTATGCATTGCCAGGGAAAACATCATGACCCTGAATAAATTACAGTTACTACAAAGTAGAACAATAAAGATGTGAAAATTATAAGGGATTAAGAGACATTAATGACACGATAGACATAATTACTTTAAAACCTTGGATAAGAAAATGGAAGACATAAGAACATTACAAGATAATAGTGACTAAGAACTTTATAGAACTGATAAAGTTTGATTTTCAGACCACACAATAAAAGAACATTTAGTTAAAATTGAAAAATCTATGCCACTAAACAAAGAACAGTGCCATTGTGATACACTAGAGAATTAGAAAACAGGGAGGTACAAAAGTGGACAGAGAAAGGAGTTGTCTTTGGAAACTGATAACAGGAAACTAATTTCTCTATAACATAATAAAAGCTGTGAGAGTCCAAAGTTACAGCTCTCAATGTAGTAAAGAGAACATTTCTATTCAAATCTGATATTTATCTAAATTCTAATTTAAGTAAATCACAACCCAACCCCACTTGAGTTTAAACTCCAGATTCATATATTGATGAAATCTGACAGCAGCAAACCACAATTTAATTTTAAAATTATCCACTAAGCAGATGGAAGAAACAAATATCTCAAAGAAATATAATTTCAAGCAGGATCTCAAAATATTTCCTGTGACAAAATTATAATGAACGCAAGCTTACAAGCAAACATCATAACATACTACAACATAACTACTATGCCTTTCTGATTTTATTTAGTCTTTCAAGTTCTTACACTAGGAAGACAAGACAATGCTTACACATGTGGATTTGATTTATTTCACTTACAAGTATGATCCCTAGTTGCATCCATTTAACTATAAAAGCCTCAAGCTTATCTTTATTTATAGTTGCGTAATATTCCACTGGATAAAAATATTACCTCTTCTTTATCCATGCCTCAGTTGATGGGAATCTGGATTGTTTCCAAAATTTAGCTATGACAAATAGCTCTGCTATAAACATGGGTGTACAAATATCACTATGGTATGGTGCTTTCATTTCTTCTGGAGAAACATACCCTTGAGGGGAATAGCTGAGTTGAATTGGATCTCTACTCCTACACTTTTGAGGAATCTCCACATTGATTTCCATAGTGGTGAAACAGAAAAGTAAAAAAAAGAAGGAGAGGGAAAAAAAAAAAAAAAAAAATATATATATATATATATATATATATATATATATATATATATATATATATTCTACTGATCTATTGAAAGCAGCAGTTAATGATTTTTTCTTTTTAATTTTTGACCAGTTTTTCATGGCTACATCTGCTAATCAGAACAACTAATTTGAAGACAACAATATAAAATATAGCTATTGTTTAATTGGTATTATACTGTTCACTAAAATTTTGTATTATTTCCATTTTTATCCTCTTTAAATATATAATATATTCAAGAAACAAATTTATATAGGCTTTATGTATAAGAGAGAAGAACACTATCCACATGAACATCGGAAATGAAAGAGAGAGGCGTGGGGAGATGGCTCAGTGGAATAAGTGCTTCCCTGGCAAGCGCAAAGGTCTGAATTCAATCCACAGTTCCACAAGAAAAAAGAAAGAAAGAAAAAAACAGAAATAAACACTGTATACTGTGGGAAGGTAATTTGTGAAGTATGAATCATTTTAAATAATTTGAAAACATATTGACAAACCAGTACATCAGATTTTGGACAATTATTTGACATCAGAAAATGATCTAGTTTTTCATTACAAACAAAATTTATTTAAATGGCTTTGAAAGCTAAATATAAAGTTCTAAATTAAAAATTACTGCAGGCGCAGGGGCCTGGAGTTCGATGCTTAGGCCTGCCATGCTTACCCCGACCCCAGGGGGTGCTGATACAGCAATGAAACGGCATGGTGGCGCGCGCCTGTAATCCCAGGTCTTGGGAGACTAAACAGGCAGAGTACTAAGCGACCACTCTAGTAGTGAAACCCTGAGCACCCTGTAGACCCTTCCCTAAAATATAAAAAAATACACAAAATATTATTACTTCAGAAGTGGTAAATAGCTTATAAGTAGCACTACAAATATAAATCAAAAAGAGAAAATACGTTAGATTTGGCATCACGAAAATATTTGAATTTCCATTCTATAAGGGAAGGCAAGCTAGCTCGATGGACTAAGAGCTTGCTTAGGTAAGCACAGGGACCAGGTTCATCCCTTGTACCACATGCCACTCTGGCCCTGCGCCCCAGCACACTGAGCTGATGATGGAGTAGGGCATGGCGGGGCACTCCTTTAATCCCTGAACTAGGGAGGCTGAAAACAGGAGGATCACTACAAGTTCAAGCTGCATAAGACCTTGCGCGCACACACACACTAAAAATTAAAGTTCCATTCTATGAATAACACATTAAAGTCCTTACCTCTACTATAAATTCCGATCATTTTGTAAGCAATGGAAAGATTTCTAAATTTAAAAAACAAGAAAAATATAAAGATAATTATAGCACATATAATCACCAATACATTAAGATATAGGACCTTTAGGAAGATTCTACCAAAAAAAAAAGAAATGAAGCAACCTTGTGGTTAATAAAGTACAAGAATCAAAACAAAGTAGAAAGCACCTGCTCAGGCAGATGCAGGGACCGGGGTCTGAGCCCCAGAGGGTTATGCCAGCCCCGCCCCTGCGGCACTCTGAGACTGCCAATGAGATTGGGCGTGGTGGCGCACGACTGTCATCCCAGTGCTTGGGAGGCTGAATCAGTATGAGCTGATCTGTGTAGTGAGACCCTGTAGACCTTAGCCTAAATACAAAACAAAAAAGTAGAAATGGATAATGATTGCATGAAAAGATTAGCGGGACTATTAATAATTGAGGAAATTATAATTAATGTTAATATAATCATTACATTAATTTCTTTCAAAGTAAAGGGAAAAATCATTAGGTTTAACAGTTTCCAGTTGTGGACTGCATGTTGTTTGTGGTATTATAAAATAGTATGATCTCTTAGAAAACTTTAACTGTGTTAAATAAAATTCAAAAATGTCAAATGATCTCATACCACCTTTTATCTATTTGTCTAAAGGAAATACTGCATGTGCGAGCAGTCTTCAGCTATGCATTTTATGGTATAACAAAGTACTGATTCTTATTAGAAAAATATTGAATACTAAGTATATGTCCCCTATGACGATGGAAGAGATTATGATTAATATCATAAATATTATGTAGAATTGAAAAGAGTAAGAAAATTCAGTTATTACAAAATAGAAAGTTGATTAGGTGAATTGTTTTAGTGGCATCCATAGAAAAAGCATTGTATATTTATTACTTGTATAATATTTTAAACTAGAAAAAAATCCCCAAGACAGTGAGTAGCAGTTTGATTGGGTGACATTAAGATATTAAACTATTCATATCACACACTATGTGTGACACACATGCTTAAGAATTTGTTACAACATAAAAATGTGAGGCATACTTTTTGCAATAGCAATGTAAACAAAAGCTATCATATCAAAAAGTGATATGTTGTTGGATAAAAATATAATAAAATTATTCAAGATACTGAACTGGCCTTTTATTGGCCATTCGATTTCATAGTTTTATAAAGTACTATTATTTCCATTTATTTTCAATTTAGTGGACGGGTTTTAGAAATTTGCATGTTTCAAAATATTTCTAAGTAACTTATATGTTTCTGGATAGTTAATATAAAAATCATACAACTTGATTTTTTTTTCTTTTGGGGATTGGGTCTCATTGTGTAACCTAGGCTGGTCTTCAATTCACTGTGCAAACCAGGCTGGCATTGACCTCACAGTGATCCTTCTGCCTCAATCTCTCAAATGCTGAGATCACAGGCATGGGCTCCATGCCTAGGAAAATCATGTAACTTGAAAGAAACTCTAAGTTTGAACAAGCTCAATACATGACATTTGTTATTTGCAGAATAAAGTATAGATTCTCTTACAAGATTGAGAAAGGGTGAGTGTGGTATTTATTTATTTACAACTAAGCAGTCTGAACTGGATTCCCACAGCCATAAAGCTTGCCTAAATTGCTAACATTTCAACTGGCTCATTATTCAGGATGCAGGCATTGTAAGTGACAGACATTTTCAGTGGTATAACAAAGACTCTTGTTGTATGGAAACCACTAACCAATGGGCTGAATCCCTATGGAGTCCAGGCTTTACAGCAGAATTAACAATAAGAAAAAAATGTTTTTAAAGTAATAGAAGAATGGGTCCTCCAAAAAAGCATAGGCATCTGTTTAAAAGAAGGTATATTAACATCAATTATATGTTAGGCATAGGCATTGGTGGTGAAAGGACACAGAGCACACACACACATACACACACACACACACACACACACACACACACACAAACTACTGTCTGAAATCCCAAACCATATGATTTAGCTCAGTTTCTCAAAAATCCCCTAAGAATCGCATTTCTCTTATTTTATTTTTTTCTTTCATTGAGAAAAAATAACAATGAGACCATTTCAAAATTGATTAGTAGTACAGTTTCAATAATTAATACATTGTATATTGCTATCTTCTTAGTGGTTATCCACAGTACAAGAAGAAGACAGGATATCCTGTCCAAACACTATTGGTACAAATCTTTCTAATCATTGAATTAAGTGAAAGTAGCTGTATATCTATCTTATCTATTCTGTATATATAAAACAAAATGGTCCTTCTTTTGTAGCCCCTTTTTGTGTTTAGTCCTATCAGAGGTGGTTATTCCATTGGTATCTAAATACTACAGGTGCATGAATTCAGCAAAACAATCCAACACATTTCAGCAGTCCACAATAGTAGTGGG
This sequence comes from Ctenomys sociabilis, assembly GCA_004027165.1. NCBI lineage: Eukaryota > Metazoa > Chordata > Mammalia > Rodentia > Ctenomyidae > Ctenomys > Ctenomys sociabilis. Next base: position 8,278 of record PVKA01036434.1, read on the forward strand.
TTATCCACATAAGTTGTTGACTTGAGCCTTTCACAGCTCAGCATATTAATATGGCTTTACTCTATATACTTTGCGTTTATACTTTTCTGCTGGATGGGTAAGACCAAGATAAAGTGAGACCTATATAACAAGAAATGCAACTGTTGTATCTGATAAGGTCAGTCACATACCATCAGTATTTATCCTGAAACCCCATACACACTTTGTAGATCCTTTGTCTGTGTCAGCCTTGTGGATGAGTCACGACCACTGCTTGACCAATTTGCTCTCTATGAAAGCCTAAGAGAATGTTTTCTTTCCATGTGACTCTCCCTAGGCACACTATACATCATCGATCACTTTCCTCTGTGGTCCCATAATCTTCTTGATCAGAAAATTTGGAGCACAACTGAGTTACATCATGCCACAATACACATTTCCTGTGTCCTGAGTCTTCACTGGCCTTGGAAGGCTAGGGTGAAAATTTTGGCTGACCTTGCATCCCTTCCTTTTCTCTAATTTTTTTTTTTTTTTTTTTTTTTTTTTTTTGTGGAACCAGGGATTGAACTCAGGCTCTTGCACTTCTTAAGGAAGTGCTTATTCCACTGAGCCATCTCCCCAGCCATTTTCTTTAATTTTTGAGCTGCAAACTTAGGTTGTTAACCCTCCAAAAGATAAGCTTATTATTACACTGCAACATGCAGTTCAGTTTACCCTAACTATCTAAGTATCAATCATCTTAGGCACAACATGAAAGAGATATTTTTCATCAAGTATTGATTTGTAAAACTTTAACTCCCTACACAATATAAAGAAAAAATAATTTAACAAAATAGGAAAAACGCATATTTTTACACAGAAATTTAGAAGTCTAACAGAAGCAGAACAGTCCTGTGACATTCTATTTCTTGTGTCTTTTTTCATTTATTAACCTTAATTTAAGAAAAAAGAAGAAAAAAACACTTTTACTTGAGAGACAGTATGGTAATAATTAGTATGTCAAGACAAGAAGTACATATATAGAAAACCAAAATGACAGGCATTCCAAACATGATCCTTCTATTACACATTGCTATCTTCAGTGAAGTTGCTTTGTTCACAGGTATCAGAGTGTATAGTTAGTCAGAGTGAGAATGCTACTAACTTCTAGTTTCAAAAGCCTGCTGATGTTTCTCAGGATCATTGCCTTGCCCATCTTGTGCATATGAATATATGGCTTTGCCTCTGTCATTTTTCCCAGCTTTTCTCCTTGCCCTCTCCTCGTTGTCTAGTCCTCAAGTTCTCAATTTCCTTTTAATTGTGTTATACCTTTCTATTTGTAATTCTTCTTTTGAGTTCTTATCTAGGGAGACTATACAATATTTACACATGTGGGTCTGGTATATTTCATTTATGAGTATATCTTCAGGTGCCATCCACTTAAACATAAAGGCTTCAAGTTTATCATTCTTTATAGTTGAGTAATACTCCATTGTATGGAGATACCATATCTTTTTCAACCATTCCTCATATGATGTATTCTTGCTTGTTTCCAAGATTTGGATATCACATATTGTGCTGCTATAAACATAGGTACACATATATCACTATGATATGACTTTTTCAGTTCCTCTGGGAAAATTCCCAGGAGGGGGATAGCTTTTTAAAGGTAATTTCCAGTCCTACTTTCTTAATGAGTCTCCATACTAATTTCCACAATGGATGCACCAATCTACATTCCCACTAGCAATGGAGAAGGATTCCCTTTCCCTACAGCCTCTCCAACATTTGTTGTTAGTTAATTTCTTTATGATAGCCATTCTTTCTGGGATGAGATGGTAATTCAGTGTTGTTTTATTTTGCAATTTCACAGATGGCTAGTGATGTGGAGCATTTTTTTCATATATTTATTCGCTTCTTTAATTTCATCCTCTGAGAAGGGTATATTCATCTCGGATGCCCATTTCTGGATTGGGTCTTTAAATTTAGGGGCCCTACTGTTTTTAGTTCTTTATAAATTCTGGAGAGCAGAACTTTGTATGAGTGATTATTAGTTCAGATTCCTTTCCAAATTTGTGGGTTCTCTTTTCACTTTGTTGACAATTTCTTTTTATGTGCAAAACCTTCTCAATAAGAGTTGATCCCAGTTGTTAATTCTTTCAAGTGCTTCCCGTGTGAATATATGTTTGTTCATGAACTCTTTACCTACCCCTATGAATTCAAGAGTTCCTCCTACTTTCTCTTCCAGGAGATTGAGTGTTTCTGCTTTAATGTATAGATCTTTAATTCATTTTGACTTTAGTTCAGTGCAAGTGATGGACCTGGGTCAAGTTTATCTTTCAGCATGTAGAGAGCCAGTTGTTCCAGCACCATTTGTTAAAGAGACCATCTTTCTTCCAGTAAGCATGGTTGGCCCCTTTGTCTAAGATCAGGTGGCTGAGTGTCGAAGATCAGAGGCCTCTGCGTCTTCTAAACTATTCCATTGATCCTGAGGTCTGTATTGTTGCCAATACCATGTTGATTTTATCACAGTAGCTTTGTAGTATAACTTCAAGTCAGGAATTGTAATACCACCTGCCTTCTCTTTGTTGACCAGAATTACCTTTGCTATTTTATGTCTTTTCTGGTTCCAAATAAATTTTAGGAATAATTTCTCTAGGTCTGGGAAGTATGTTGGTAATAGTTTGATAGGGATTGCATTAAATATTTACAATTTTGGGAGTATGGCAATTTTCACGAGGTTGGTTCTTCCTATCCAGGATCAGGGAATATCTTTCCATTTTCAGAAATCCTCTACAATCACTTTTTTCAGAGTACTGTAACTTTCCATCATATCTTTGAATTATTTAGTTAGATTAATTCCAACGTATTTCATTTTTTGTGGTGCTATTGTAAAAGGTATTGTTTCTTTAATTTCCCTCTCAGTGTGTTTGTTATCTGTGTAGAGAAGTGCTGTTTACTTTTGGGTATTGACTTTGTATCCTGCTATGCTACTGAATTTGTGTTTCAATTCTAGTAACTTCTTGGTGGAGTGTTTTGGGCCTTCCAAGTATCATGTCAACTGCAAATAGTGATAATTTAACTTCTTCTTTACCTATTCTTATTCCTTTTATTTCTCCCTCTTGTCTAATGCTTTAGCTAATGATTCTAGAACTGTATTGAACAGGGGGGAGGGACAGAGGACATCCTTGTCTTGCACCAGATCTGAGAATAAAAGATTTCAGTTTGTCCCCATTTAGAATTATGTTAGCCATTGTTTTGTCATAGATGGCTTTGATCGGATTGAAGTAGAGGCCATCTATTCCAATTTTCTGGAGGACTTTGAACATCAATGAGTGTTGGGCTTTGTCAAAAGCCTTTTCTGCATCAATTGAGATGAGCATGTGGTTTTTAGACTTCACTCTATTGATATGGTCTATTACATTTATAGATTTTCAAATATTGAACCAACCTTGCATCCCTGGGATGAATCCTACCTGGTCACGTTAAATTATCTTATTGATGATTTGCTGTATTCTTTTTGCTAGGATTTTATTGATGATTTTTGCATCTATGTTCATGAGGGAGACTGGCCTATAGTTCTCTTTTTTGGCTATATATTTCTCTGGTTTTGGTATCAGTATAATACTTACCTCTAGGAATGATTTTGGGGAAATTATTTCATTTTCAATTTCATTGAGGAGTTTGATAAGTGTAGGCATCACATTTTCTGTAAATTTCTTGTAGAATTCAGCTGTGATTCCATCAGGACCTTTAAATTTATTTGTCAGTAGGCTTTTTATTACATTTAGTATTTCATTGACTATCATTTGGCTATTGAGAGTGGTTATATCTTCTTGATTCAGTTTTGGTAATTTGTACCTTTCAAGAAATCTGTTCATTCTGTCTGTGTCTTCTATTCTGTGAGCATAATTATTCTCAAAGTATCTATTTATAATCTTTTGAATTTCCACTGTTTCTGTGGTGATTATACCCTTTTTATTACTTATTGCTTGTATTTGAATTTTTTCTTTGCTCTTTTTATGAGGTTAGCTAGAGGCTTATCAATTTTATGTAGTCTTTCCAAGAAACAACTTTTTGATTCATTAATTCTTTGAACCATTTTCTTCATCTCAGTTGAATTAATTTCTGCTCTAATCTTTATGATTTCTTCTCATCTTTGCACTCTGGGTTTGATTTGCTTTTCCTTCTCTAGCTATTAGCAGTGAAGCATTAGGGTGCTTATTTCTTCAAGTTCTGTTTTCCTAATGTGTGAGTTCACAGCTATGAATTTCCCTCTGAAAACTTCTTTCATCACATCCCATAAATTCCGGTAAGTTTTGGTTGAACTTTCATTGGATTCTAGCTATTAGTGACTTTCTTGTTTAATTTCATCTGTGACCCACTGATTGCTGAAGAGAATGTTGTATAATTTCAGTCGGATATTTTAAGTTTTAAAGTACTCGTTTCATGCTATGCTAGAATGTGGCAACTTGGCACACTGAGTATTTTAAGCTAAAAGAATTTGAGAAGCATCATATGCATAGCGATATCCTTAACTTTCATTAGAACAAGTCAGAAGACCTTCAATATAAGTGTGCCCTCCTATACCAGCAGGAAGGGAACATGGCCTATCTCCACAGGTGGAGTGATACAGAAAAGAATTAGAGTAAATAGGCTTTGCTAGGCTTCCTCCAGTTCATTGCATTTAGCTTACACCTTTGTTCCATCATATTTTGCTACATTTTCTATTATAATAAAAAATACACACATTGAACCATCTTTTGAATTTCTTCATTTCTTTACAAAGTCTGTGGCATGAAGTACAACTTTAGTCAGTTTGTGAGTTTTTCTTTCATTATTCTGTCTTTTCACAAGAATACAGGCCATGCATCTAGGATGCATAGAAGAAAAAGACATTTTTCCCCTTTCATATCTTATCTGTCTTTGGTTTCCTGCCAACAATACACCAGATCTGTCTTCTGTATACCTCAGAACCTGAACATGAAGAGCAAAAGACAGGCCAAATCCACTTAATCCAGACTCATAGAACAGTAGAATAGAAATCACAGCTACTAGTATGAGAACAGGTATTACAAAAAAGTAGCAGGTAGGAAATTATGCACCACTCTAATGTCTCCTTATTAATCATTTACAGAGTAAGAGATTTTATGAAATAGACAATAGGGATATTCGTTGCTCCAATATAGGAAGAACTAACATTGCTAAAATAGCTATACTGTCAAAATCATTATACAGTTTCAATGAAAATCATAATTAAAATGACACTACTTTTCCTCACAGATCTATAAAAAACATTCCTAAAATTCATCT
>PVKA01036435.1:0-21794 GCA_004027165.1 Ctenomys sociabilis
ATTGTACAATGAATACATGAAAGAAATAATAGAATTTACAGATTTAGAGTCTATTCTTTCCTTGCAGAAAAATGTAACATTGTGCTAAAATTCCTAGCCAAAGTCATAATTAAGAAAAGACATAAAGAGCATCCAAATAGAAGGAAAATAAAATTTTATTCATAGACCACAAAAATCTTGATAGATGTACATTAAGAAGATAATTTTCTTGGACATTACCAAGAAGATCAGAGGAATCAGTAGTCAGATAAAATTTAACATTAGACATTCCTATGTCATTCCTTCTGAGGTGAGGATCTGTTTCATTCTAATTTTCATTATTTGAATGACAATGATGTTGAACATTTTTTTCATATCTTTATTTGCCTTTTGTATATCTTTATCTAAGAAATGTGTATTCATCTCAGATGCCCATTCTAAATTAGGTCTTTGGATTCTGGGACCTGATATTTTTTAATTCTTTACATTTTCTGGATAGACTTCCTTTGTCTGAGGGACAGTCAGCTAATTTTTTATCTTTTTGCCAATTCATGGGCTCTCTTTTTACTCTGTTGGTGATTTCTTTTGATGTGCAGAAGCTTTTCATAAAGATGAGATCCCAGTTGTTGATTCTTATAAGTATTTCCTATGCAGTTTGTTTATTTTCATGAATTCTCTACCTAACACTATGTCTTCAAGATTTTTACCTATGGATGGTTATCATCAAGAAGTCAAACCATAGCAAATGCTGACAAGGCTGTGAGGGAAGATGAACCCTTGTCCTCTGCTGCAGGGAATGTAGACTAGTACAACCACTACGGAAATCAGGATATGGATTCCTTGCAATACTAGGCTTAGAGGTCCATCCAGCACCGCTGCTCTTCTTCTGGGTATTTTTCCAGAGCAACTGAAAATATCATGCCACAGCAATATATGCACACATATTTATAGCAATGCAATTTGTCATAGCTAAATTTTGGAAACAACACAAATGCCCATTAACTGATGAATGGATAAAAAAAAAAAGTGGTATTTTAATACAGTTGGACTTAATGAATTTTAATTATCCACCCAAAAAAAAAAAAGATAAACTCAAGACTTTTATAGTTGAATTGATGCAGCCTGAGTCCATACTTATAAGTGAAATAAATCATACCCACATGTGTGAACATTGTACTGTGGGTCTAGTGTAAGAACCTGAAAGATTAAATAGAATCTGAAAGGTATAATAGGTACTGTGAAAGGGAAAGAAATGTTTCCAATGGATGTAACAACTGGAATGAGGGACAGGAGTAAAGTAAAGAAAGAAAAAAGAGAAAAAAAAATGTATGTATATACATAGGATAATGTGAATAATTGTACTGATGATTTCTGCTGGTCTACAAAGAGAATCAGTTAATAGTTTTTTCCTGCTTTTTAATTTTTTTAAATGCATTTAGTGCAGGGTCTGCAGGGTCTCACTACATAGATCTGACTTGTAGTGACTCTCCTGTTTTCAGCCTCCCAAGCGCTGGGATTACAGGCACCCTCAACCAAATCCAGTCTTAATCTCCATTTCTGTCTCAGCATGCCACAGGGGTGGGGCCAGGACAACATTCTGGGATTGGAAGCCAGCTGCTGTGCTCTGCATAAGCAGGTGCTTTAGCCCATTGTTTGGCCTACTCTTCTGCTTTTTAATTTTTATAATTTTTGACCAATTGTATTAGCTTATATGGGGAGATCTGCACAACTAATTTGAAGACAAAATAGAACAGTTATCCATCAATTCCTATCAATTTTTTTAATGAAATTCTGTATTGTTTTTCCAGAACTGGGTATTGCCAGCCCAATGCTTTTTCTACTGAGCTATCTCCCAAACCCCAAAATTCTGTACTGTTTGTAATGCTTTGTTCTACTATTGTAATCTCTTTAAAAATAAAATGTAAAAGAATAAGTAAAACAATCCAGTGCCACAATTAATCTCATGAGTTTGAATTAAGTTCATTGTCTCATATTTTTTGGTTCACATGCAACTTATTAGATGATATTTTTTTATCTATTTGCAAATCATAATCAGAGACAGTAGTAAGAGAATTTTGAAAAGTAATTAAATCTTGGAGCTTTTCCCTTTTTGATCATTAATGTTCTATCCCTTATTGAAAGGCTGAGTTTATTACATTGCAAGATAATTACCGTAAGAAGGTTTTATAAAGAAGCAGTATTTCTTGACAAGCAGTTAGTCACTCCTTTGATTAATACAATAATTAGGAATAATGTGTTGAGGGCAAGATTCTTTGGTATGAGTAATTCTTGTTACATGGAATCATAATATAATTCTAGTTAAAGAAATAATTTTATGTCTAGTTCTTTTATTTTCCTATTTTAATATTTCTTTCATTCTTCCCAAATAGTAGCAAGCTAGGAAAAAGAAACTGAATTTAGGAACTTTATGCTATCTAATTTTTATCTTTTAGTTTTCAATTTATGATTGCAGTACCAATTTCAAAACTCTCTCCAGATTCTTGCTCTTAAAAGTGATATTTATGGACCATAACATATGTGTACTCCATAAACTTTTATTTTTTTTTTAATTTTAGGACAGGATCTACAGGGGTTACAGGGTCTCACTATGTAGATCGAACTCGTAGTTATTCACCTGTGTTCAGCCTCCCAAAAGCCAGTATTACAGGCACTTACCACCATTCCCAGTGTCAATTGCAGTGTCACTGCACCTCAGCGGCGGGGCCCAAACACCATGCCAAGGATGGAAATCGGGCCACTGCCTCTGCCTAAGCGGGCACTTTAATCCGCTGAACTATTTAGCCAGCCCTTCCACAAACTTTTTAAAGACAAAGACCTGCCCGGGAGGCTGAAGGTTTGGGGTTGAAACTATTCTTAACAAGTGTCTGCTGCTTGACCCAAATTTCTGTGAAAAGGTGTCCTTGTTATGACGCTTTCTTGGGATTCTTGAGAGATTGCTGATTTTAGGGTCCTCATCTTTATAGGAGCCTGGAAGGTGGATACACCATGAATTTAAATTGAAGAAAATCAATTCAAAGTTTCACTCTTTACCTTGAGTCTTTCATCTTCCCATATTGTAGTCTCATTTTTCATAAGAAAAAATGAAGTTTAACTGAATCTTAATTATTTTAGATAAATGTTTTAAATACTTTCTCTGCTTTCAAACAAAATTTTCCAATTTATAAATGTTTATTTTTTTTTTACTTTTCATTGATTCTTACTTCTAAATTTATGACTAAGATCTTTAGTCTTCTAAGATCATTAATTTCATGTAACGATGATAAATCACTAGGATTATCCTTCCTTCTTGGTATAAACAGTAAAATAGCAACTGCTCTAATTAGGTAGTCTTAAAATAAAATTATTTTCATGACTTTAACAAAGTATATTTAATTGGAAGAGGAGTGACACTAATAAAAGAAAATAGCAAAAACACAGAATCCAATCAGTGTATAAAGAGGTTAATGAAAAACAGCCACAGTCTTAGTGATAAGTACAGCAGAGTGAAAGCCCTTGCTTTTGTTTGTTTGTTTTTGTTATTTTTTTTTGCAGTACCAGGGATTGAACTCAGGACCTTGTGCTTGCAAGAAAGGTGCTTATACTACCAAGCTACCTCTCTGGCCCTGAAAATCCTTGTTTAGTAAAAAAAAGACAACAATTACTTAAGGTTTTGATTGAATTCATTAAGTTGCTTGAGAGCCAAACAGAAATATATTAAAATATCTTTGTTGAAAGGAAGAAATAAAAAGGCAAATGAGAAGTGAAATTAAATTGTTGAGATTTTAGTCTGACTACTCAAATCAAATCAAAGAATTATGTAAACAAATTAAACAGAACTTGCAAACATCAGCTCTTCATGACAATACAGAGTTGTGTTCTGGTGTCATACAAATCACAAAACATGGTTGCTGTGTCCATCAGTGATACAGAAACATTCATCTTACATGTGTACTATAATTGCAAATTTTAAATGTTGTGTCTTTCAGTTGGAAAATGTATGATTTTTTTAGTGCAACTTCCTCTATGAAGGAAAATTTTACCAACAATAAGAAAAAAACAGAATAATCTAACCTATTGATTTACTGAAAAAAGCATGTTTCATTTTTAAATTACAATAGTAAAGTCAAGCTAATGTTACTAACATGATTCTAGTCATGTTATGACAGAGAACAAAGCCTGTCTAAATGTGGGTGAAAAAGGCACAAGGGATTTGTACAGAAGAGCTGACTCTCTGGAGCAGTGCTGTTTGAGCTTCCAACATCCCTCTGTTCTCATATTTAATGGTCCATGGCAAATATATGCTGCTTTGTAATTTTAGAAAAAAAAGAAAATTTATTCCTAAAATTATTCTTAAAAATTAACCTGATTTTAATCAAGCTTTTAAATATGACCAGTTCAGGCAGGATGGAACTAATCTAAAACTTACTAATAAGCTAAATTTTAAAAAGACTAAAATAAATGGATAAATGCCATGTTTATGTTTTACTGAATGCTTTTGAGGAGCTCATCTCTGCAGCTTTAGTTATACATGCATTGTAGGTATATGTATACACTCTTTGTGATTCTAAAATGAATTTGGAAATTAACAAATTGGAATAAATAGCACATTATTTAAAAATAATAAAGTTGTAAAAATCTATATTACCAGATCAAGCACTTACCTTATTTTAGATACTGTATTTCTAGTATGAGGACAGATAAATGAATCAATACAAGATAATAAAAAAATGTCAGTTATATCTGCTATGGCAAATTTGTTACTTCAATTCAGAGGAAAGTAGAATCTTTTCAATGCATTATGTTAGGTTAGTTGAATGAACACTTTAGAAAAAATTGATATACAATTCACAACATTTAAACTTATTCAAAATAAATTACAACATTAATGAATGAAATGTAAGACAAGATACAATTTAAAAGAAAATCTGATAATATCTTTCTGATTACTGGTAAAGCAAAGATTTTTTAACAGCACGCAATAACAAAAAAGCCATTAAGTTACACGAATACTAAAAAGTCAAATCAGAGCTAAGAAAGATAGTTGCAATAAATACGTTGGTTGGAATTCTAAGTAGATACTAATATCCTGCAATCCATTGAATAAAGCATAACAAATAAAATGAAAAAGGCTGAATTCCCGTTTTCCACCATGATGAAATAGCAGAGACAGATTTACTGTCTTGCCTTCAGTAGCAGTATATGAAAAAACTAAAATACAAAATATTCAGCTGTATAAAGCAATCACATAAGAAAACATATGAAACAATGCTAGTACTAAAAATACTTCCAGTCACATGATAAGTAAACAGTGCTGAAGTAGAATCCTAAAAATAGAAGAAAAACAAACTAAGCCTTATGATGCTCCTGGTTTATGACCTAAAGACAATTTTAGCGCTCGTCAGAAACAAGGGGGCAAGCTCAGAGCATGACAGTCTTCTCGAAGTGATGCATCTGAAATTGTAATTCAGAGGTCAGCACTGGAAATAAATTCCATAGAAAGCTGTTATAAGAAGAAAAAAGGTAGTATGATGAAAGAAGAAAAGGGGAAAATAGATAACATATAACACTGTGATAACTTTGAATTCAAACATGTAATGTATCATATGACATATAAATAACCTGCAGAATAAATTCCATTTATGAGTATGGAAAAACATCATATAAAACCTAGTAAAGTGAAAACTGGGCTACTAGAATGCTTTCATAAATGTATGCATTCAGTGTATGTTTGCAAGTAAATATGTCAGTGTAAAAATTTAGCTAACTTATAATGTTTAGGGAAATGGGTTTTTAAATGGAAAATCAATATATCTTATGTACATACAGGTGAAACAATTGCATTTACAATGAAAATCTAAATATTAAGCTGATGCTTTAAATTTATGAGATAATTGTGTATTTATTCGTAGTATAAGACATAAGGCAAAAATTTTCTTATAAAAAAAGAAAACAAACTGATAATAAGACAAAACTTTCTTTTTTTACAAATTAAAACAAATAATAGTATAAATGGAACAAATTAGCACATATAGTAAAATATTTTCAAAACAATAGTTTGGTAAAGGATATGAACTTCTTATGTCCAATTTATCTCTCTTTTATTTGGCTCTCTCTTTATGTCTATATATTTATACATCATTTCATACAAGGGAAATGATATATAAATATATATGTTATATAAATATTTGATACATGATCTTTATGCCTGACTTAGTACACTTAACATTAAGCTCCCAAGTTGTATCTATTAATCTATGAATACCTCAAGTTTATCCTTTTTTTAGCAGAGTACTACTCTACTATGTGTAAATACATTTTCCTTATCCAGCTACTGATGTTCATATACACACTTTCTAAGATCTATCAGAATTTTGAAGATAACAATATAGTCATTGTTTTGATTATTTTTAATGAAATTCTGTTTTTTGCATTTATGTATAAAATAATACATGTATTTATGTATAAAAATAATATATATTATTCACAATTCTATTTTGTAACATTTCTAGTCATAGACATTCACAGGAACACTGAAAGAAAATATTCATACAGTATTAAAAATTTATTTCAAATCAGAAAAGTAAGAAACCCAAGTTATAAAATTTCAGAAAAGTTTATACATCTCATTCATAAAGAACATATTCTAAATGATCATAAATGTAATATAATACTCAATCTCATTATAACTAGAGAAATACCATTACAAAAAGTAGTTACCTTTGTAACTCAGTGGTGTCCCAAATTTTCTCATCAAGGAGATTATGGGACCACAGAGGAAAGTAATCAATGTATAATACACCTAATGAGAGTCACCTATAAAGAAAACTTTCTCTCAGACTTTCACAGACAGCAAATAAGTCAAGCAATGGCCATGACTCATCCACATGGCTGAGTGGATGACAAAGGATCTACAAGCTTTGGTACAGGGCCTCAGGGTAAATACTAAGGGGATTTGACAGACCTTATCAGATGCAAAAGTTACCTTTCTTCTTATATCAGTCTTGTTTTTTCTTGGTCTTAACCATCCCCCAGAAAAGTATAAAAATGAGGTATAAAAAGTAAAGCCATATTAATATGCTGAGCTGTAAAAGGCTCAAATCAACAACTTATGACATTGACAGTCCTACAGATAACCCACTACTATTATGGACTACTGGACTATATTGGATTATTTGGCTGAATTCACACTCCTACAACATTTAAATGGCAATGGAGTACTTATCTCAGACAAAACTAAACAAAAAAGGGATATAAATGAAGGAGCATTTCTGTACCTGTGTATACAAAATACTTAGGATAAGTATACAGCTACTTTCTCTTAATTCAATGAGAAGAAAGATTTGTACTAATAGCATTTGGACAGGATGTCATGTCTGCATCTTATACTATGAATAACTACTATGAAGACAACAATATGCAATTTGTTGATTATTGAAATTGTCCTACTAACTTATTTTGAAACTGTCTCATTTCCATTTGTTTCTCAATAAAATTAGTGAAAAAATAAAATAAATAATTCATTCTTGCCTCTAGCTGACTGGCATGAATATAAGACTAGTAATACTGAATGTTGATAAGGAAATAAAGAACTACAAACATTTATGCTTTATTTATTTATTTGTTTATTGGCAGAACTAGGAATTGAACTCAGGCCCATGAGCTTGCCAGGGAAATGCTTATTCCACTGAGCCATCTCCCAGGCCCCTATGCTGTATTTAACACAAAAATTTAAATTGACACTGAAGTTATATAAAAATTTGATCACATCTAGTAAAAAGAAGACACAAATTCTTTCTAATGTGGAAACTCTATTGATACCTATATAACAAAAATATTTCATGAACAGGAATAAATACAACAAAAAGTAAATGGGGAATTACATTATTTTTACATATGTGTGTGTCAATCTGTGTTTATGAATGTATATATATTTTTCCTGTGGTATTTTTGTTCATTTTCACTTTTTATTGTTTGTGTGGGTAATCTAGATAAGGATTCATAATTAGAGAATTGGGTAACACTGTATGTTCAAAGATCAAAATAGAAGACTACAGTTAAAAGGAATACTCTGGGTTCATAAGCAGCCAATAAATAAAATGTAAAACTTTGTGTTACAAGTTATAAGTAATGAATATCATCTGGTAATATTTAACCACCCTTCAATAAAACTACAACCCAACCCAAAGTTGCATGTTATAAGTACTCATCAACTTTATTAAATGAGAAAACATACATTTTAATGACATGCAGCAACTCTGAACAGTGGTTATTTGCATACTATAAGGAGGCAGGGGAGTTCTCGCAAACAGATCTTTCGCCTAAGTACGTTTTATATCTTTTTTAAGAACTGTAAAAAAATATGGAAGATAACAAGCTTTGATATACGAGTGGGCAAAACAATTGTTTACATTGTTATATAACATTTTAAAGATTGAAACTTTGATATTTGTATTTATTTTTTGTTTTCGTGTTTTAGGACAAAGTCTACACAGTCTACAGGATCTCATGACGTAGACTGGACTGGTAGCAATTCTCCTGTTTTCAGCATCCCAAGCACTGGGCCCAATCTCAATCACCATCTCATCGCACTCCGGGGGCGGAGCAGGCACAACATGCCAGGAATCGAACCCTGGCCCGCTGTGCTCTGCATAAGCAGGCACTTTAGTCTGCTGAACTATCTGGCCAGTCCTCTGTTTCCTTTTTAGAATACTTAATAATTGAAAAAGAAAACAAAAACAAGCTCAAATGGCTTGACTTCCATTGTTAGATTCTTCATAGATTAACACATCTCAGGTTTTCAGTTTTAGAAGTTTTATACAACTGCTTTTTGCCAGTAACTTCATGAAGAATTGTGTTGTAATTTGTGTTTATCCAACTTTCTCCATTCTGCTGAAATTTACCCACTTAACTGATATAGTTGTAGTATTTAAAAATATTCCTTTCACATTTTCTCTTTTTTTTTTTGTTCATTTATCATTATTTTTGTCTTTTATCTCCGATGATTTAAATTCTTAGTGGGAAGGAGGGAACAGCCTAGGCTGAGTGACGCTCTGCCTTGTGTTTTCAGCTCTTAGATCGACCTGCAGATTCACAAGAGGCCCAAAGATAGGATTTAGAATTACAACATCAATGTTTGTCTCATTATTTTTTTTTAAATAAGGAAACATATTTATTCAGAGATAATCAAAGTGCACTCTGAGTAAGCATAGCTCTTGTTAGTAGTGATAGTCTACTGGAGAGATTTGGGCAAGTCAGAGGTGGCAAGTCTAGGTAATGAAAATCCACTCTCATCAAAGCAAGGCAGTGAAGCCCAGACATGGTAACTAAAGTGAGGTCAAGAATTATTTTCACTTTCTTTCCCTAAAATTTTGGAAGAGACCAAGGGGCTTTGTTCCAGTCAACAGTGAAGCTACTCTCCATTTTGGAAAGGACCATTTTTTAGTTTAAAGTAGTCTTAGGAATAAACATGTTGTCCAGAGTCCTGTGGACGTTCAAAGCCACAGTATAGAGGCAGAGTCACCATGGGTCACTCTGACTCCTGCGGTCAGCTAGATGTCAATGTATGAGCTGGAAAAGTATCAGATGTGTGGATGGAAAACTTCAAGGGGGCACTATGTGCTCTTCTGAAAAGTGGTAATGCCACAAGCTCAGGAAATCCAGATCACAGTTTTTAGGGGCTTTTCCATCAACTCATCCACCACTCTCCCATCTCTATATCAATCAAGGAAGCTATCTACTCTAAAAAACCTTTATACATTTTATTTTATCTTCTCTCCAATTTAGATACTCATTTACATACACAGTGTTATAAGAGTATGTATAAAGAAATATTATTCTCATATTTATGTGACTATTTTATTCAATAATATTCCCATTGCTGATTTTACTTCTTATGACATCATTTTGTGATCCTTTATTATCAATACTAAGTGGGAAAAGTGCTTGGAATAGGAGCTATGAGGAGGATGTTGAAGGCATTCTCTATGGCTACATCTGCACAGACTTTCTAACCTCCTGCTGTTAAGGTTCTACTTTCTGTGCAAATATGAATCATCTTATTTTAAATGCATTATGATGAGTAATCTGATAAATGTAGACAAAAATTTCCTTCCATAACCCTACTTGTAGTATAATACTCTGAGTCACTGGAATAAAATTGTCTTTGTACATAAAATAATGCAATTTCTATGAAAACATGCAGAATACAAATTCTCTACCTCCTGTTATTTTCTTTATAAACCCTGGAGAGTGGACATGGGCATAGATATGCATATGGACAACTTGTAGTACACCAGAATGGAGTACAGAAAGGGATCATTTGGAAAGGACTGGCATTGAGAAAGCATTTTCTGCAGTTGGTCTGATCAAAGATAACAATATTTCTGCCAAAATCTAATGAAAGTTTTGAAGTAGAATCTATGACTTAGGCATTACTGACACCCATAGTGCTTGACACAACAACTACCATGCAATAAGAGTCCAATAAGTGACATTACAGGAGGTTGCCACTGAGCACATTAAAATTAGGACCATTCACTATATTGGATTATTTTTTCTGAATTCATGCACCTACGTTATTTAAATGTCAATGGAATACCCATCTCTGACAAAACTGAACAAAAAGAGATATAAATGAAGGACCATTTTGTATCTATATATACAAAATAGTTAGGATAGAATAACAGCTACTTTCTCTTAATTCAATGAGAAGAAAGATTTGTACTAATAGTGTTTGGACAGCATATCACGTCTGCCTCTTGTGGTATGAATAACCACTATGAAGACAACAAGATGTAATGTATTAATTATTGAAACTGCCCAATAATCGGTGTAGTGGATACATTGTGTCAACTTGGCTGGATGACTCTGTGGCGCAGTTCGGACTGGTGCAGGTCCTGCCCTAGAGCACAATTGGTTCTGCCCCAGAGTGACTCAGCACAAACGGACCATATAAAGGGCTGAGGAGGTGGTGGATGGTCCACTTCGTTGGAGCTGGAGGAAGTTCAGTCTGCGCTTTCGGCTTGACCTCCATTGCCTGGCTTGCAGCACAGACCCTTCAGCGTCCATCACAGACTCTTCTGTCCTCTATTGCACACCCATTAGCTGACAGATAGAGACTTACACAGCACTGAGCTTCAGACCTTGGTGCTGAATTATTTACTCTGGGGTGTGCAGACGCCCTCTGCACACTCTCTCATCTGACTCTGGCTGACTGTTGTAAACCAGTCTTGTAATTCCTTATACATTGTACAACTTGTGTTAATATGTGTTCCTTATATTATACCTGTTCCTCTAAGTAAAATCCTGACCAATACAATCAGTTTTGAAACTGTCTCATTGCTATTTGTTTCTCAACAAGATTTAAAAAATAAAATTAAGTTAAAACCATGCCACCTTAGTGGAAATGAGCTAAAGCCGCATATATTAAACTGCAAGGAAATAACTTGACCTTTGCTGACCTTGCAGCTTTCCTATATACAGTTATCAATGAGTAAAATCATTTTCTAGAATAAATGAATAGAGTTCAAAATACAAAGGGCTTACTATTTTTATACAAATATAGCATTGTGCTATCATATAAGATACTTGACCTTATTCTCAAAAGTTTGTAGTAAAGATTTTTTCATGTGATCATCAAATTAAATACATGTATTCTAATTATAGTTATACTTTCAAATAGAAGATAACTATTGCTATGGTGATGTCTTTGACTTATTTTTTTTTCTAACACTTGAATTCTCCTTTCTATTAAGGAAATTATTTCTTCTGAAAAATATTTTGTGTATGACAGGAAAACTGTCAGGAAAAGGTGCCCTCGAACCCACGCAAGACCACACTCATGTTAGCTGGCATGAAAGGAGCAGTTTATTTGATGGGAACTAGCATGTGCCATGCTGCTCAGTAGACCTGAACAGTAGTGAAGGCTGGGGAAGCAGGGATTTTATAGAGCAATGATCATGTGGGAATAGGAGAAGGTGAACAATGAAGTGTCCTTCACTGAGCCAGTATGTTCTGGGCAG
Source organism: Ctenomys sociabilis (assembly GCA_004027165.1). Classification (NCBI taxonomy): domain Eukaryota; kingdom Metazoa; phylum Chordata; class Mammalia; order Rodentia; family Ctenomyidae; genus Ctenomys; species Ctenomys sociabilis. Next base: position 12,000 of record PVKA01036435.1, read on the forward strand.
GTGAGAATAGGGAAGGGGAGTCATAAAGTGTTCCTGGCTGGGCCAGGACGTTTGGTGCACAAAGAGTCTTGAAGCAAGATGAAACAAAGCTATATGTATAAGCAGCCAGATGCAGATAGTCAAGGTTAAATGTTCGCAGCACTGTTGTGTTTGGCACATCCAGGAACATCGCAAAGGGGTGCAGGGGAAAGGGGCCCCACAGCTGGGTGTCTTAACAATATAGAATATCTATTTTCAAATCATTTGTGTTGCCTCACAATATAAGTTCAAGTTACTTTAGAGACAAAAGTTAAAGTCAATCTGAATTATACTTCAAATAGAGGTATTATGACACATGTCTAGTTTCTAAAACTATACGTGATTTCTTTCCAGCTGAAGACTTAGGTACATCTATTATTAAAGGAGTAAATGGCTAATCTGGCCCATGATTGGGAGGGTTTCTCTCCAGTTTTCACCAGAAGAATCATTGTAGCAGAAAAGCATAGCGGAGGAAAACTGTGCAGCTTGAGAAACAGCAAGAACTGCTCATCTCGGAAGCAGAGGAAAGGGAGAGAGCCAGAGCTGAAGGAGCCAGGGACCAGATTTCTTCCCCAGGTCACACACCCGGGCCTACCCAGAAGAACACTCAGAAGTTTGCTTTGTTGATCTCCTAAGTGTCTCTCAAGCTAATCAATTAGGCAATTTAGATTACCCAACACAGTTGCTACTATTTCACAATGTAAATCTCTTAAAGAGAAGAGGAAAAAACACAGGCATAATCCTCAAATTGAAAGTCTCACCAGTTCCTAAGCATCATAAAAGACTAATAATCACTCTCTTAAGCAAATCCTACCAAATGATTCAGAATCCTAGAGTAAAAAGAAAAAAAATTAACATAGCTCTTTAGTGGACAGTGTTAGACTATTTGAAATGAGGGCTATCAAATTAACACAACTTTCTTGTTGGTTTACACTGACTATAAAATAACTGGATTCAAAGGACTGTCAGAGAAAATGGAACTCAAAATTCTATGCATTCGTAGATTTAATAGTATCTAAACTTAGTATTAATATAATAAATAAAATATAAATCTTTTTTCCAAAACTGCAGAGACAAAATACATTTAAATATTTCTAAAGGATGAAATTTATTTATTCATTTTAACTTTAAGTATTTGGTACAGGGTCTCACTATGCAGCTCATACTCATGGAGATCTTCCTTCGTCAGCCTCCTGAGCACTGGGATTACAACTGTGTGCCATCATGCCTGATCTTGGTGGCTGGCTTGGTGCTGGGTCCTTGTGCTTGCTTGTCTAGGCAAGTCTAAGACACTTAGACCACTAAGCTATCTCCTTGGCCCAAGGATGCAATTTAGCAGATAAAATATATTCCATAAAAATGAGTTAACAAAAAAGATGTGTTGTTACACTTAAGTTTTTGGTTTAAAAAAATTCCATAGAGGTTTATGGATAAAACTACAAACGATATAAAAAAGAGACACAGTAAACTTATTTTTCCATTCAGAAAGAAGATATATCACTCAGAATTTCTTCCATCTGTATCTTCCATTAATGAAGAAGTCCAAGTGAAAGAGATTCCCTGTGCATGAAAAATATGTGGAAATAGGAGATCTGGAGCTAACATGGTTAGTCCATCATTATTCATATAACATTTATATTAAACATTTAATTGATATTTAAACATATTTTTATCAACAAGAAAATCAATCAGCAACTGTATTTCTTTCCAAATAAAAATACTTTTTGCAAGCTGTGACTCTTTTCCTCTTCCAATATCCCATATTTTGTTGAAATCTTCTGGAGTTTCAAATTCTGGTTTTTATTATATTTTCAATGTTTCTACCTTCAGAGATATAAATGTTATTGATTGCTTTAAGACTAACAACCATGCTTTAAATATATATTTCACTATACATTTTGTTAATTTCTTTGTTCAGCACTGTTTTTCCTATCATCTTATGAGTTTAATAGCTCACAAACATCATTACTATACTCACTGTGTAAAGCACTTTTTGCAAAACTTGAACTTCAGCTAACAAATTATTTTTATTTTCTCTTGTCAGTTTCTTTATTCACCTTTCCTATAATTTCTGCTTGGATAACTTGACCAAATATTAGTACCCTCATAATTTTCTCATCATCTTCATGTGATACTACATGGTAACATAACAATTTGATAGTACATATAAAATCAAAGTTGCATTCTTTGTTAATATTCACCCTGTTCAAGATTTCTTCATGTGTTTCCACTTAAAATTGCCTCCCACTGTTTCTTTTTTTCAATTTTGTAATTTTTTCTCTATTTATGTATTTATTTCTTTTTCTAATTTATTTTTTTATTTTGAAGAGTAAAAATCAAAGACAAAAGCAAAAGCAAATATCAGAAACAAAGACAGAAACAGACCAGCATACAACAGTAGATGTAATACAAATTTTCCCATCAAGAATAGCAAATTAACAGTGGTTGTTCTATTATATATTTTTATCATCCAATCTGTTGCCCAGATTAATGGATGTAAGTATGCAAGACTGGACAAATAATAGAGCATTTACACTTCCTTTCAGTAAACCTTAAGTTTTTTATTATTTCATTTTTACTTTTTAAAACATTTATTTTAAAGAAAGTATAATAATACTTGATAAGACATTAGAAATGGTACACATTTAGACAAGATGAGAGGTATTCAACCATGAATGTGTATTTTTTTTTGAAGAACAAATAGCAATGAGACAGTTTCAAGACAAATTAACAGGACAGATTCAATAAATTAATATATTTCAAAATGTTTTCATAATGTTTTGGTGCTGTACAAGGTGCATACATGATATTACATTTACAGACATTATTATAGCAGATGTCTCTAATCAGTGAATGAAGAGAGTGTAGCTATATACTTGTCTTAATTTTTATAGCTGAATTATATCACAGATTCAATAATTAATACTTTCTACCTTGTTATTTTCCTAGTGTTTGTCCATAGTACTAGAAGCCAACATAATATCTTGTCCAACCACTATTAGTGCAAATCTTGCTTCTCATAGAATTACGCAGAAGCACAGCAAATCATGGATGTGTATTACACATTGGTCTTTTATGTAGTGGCTCAAATAGCGCATACTAGCATATAGCTTAGTCAAAGTGAAAATTTTAAAAATGTAAGTGCTGTTTTCAAAACAGCTTATTTAATTATTAGTACAATCATCTCACCTGTCTTATATACATACTCACAAGATTTTTCCCCTTCCTTTTTTCCTATCTTTTTCTCCTTTCCCTCATCTTCATTGTTTTTTGCTTATGTTCAGTTGATTTTACTTTTACTATATTTATTCTACCTTTCAGACTTTTTTATTCTTTCAGATTCTTTCACTAGGGAGAAAATATGATATTTAAACATGTGGGTCTGATTTATTTCTGAATATATCCTCTAGTTTCATCCAATTACCTATAAAGCCTCCAAGATTCTCTTCCTTTTTATCTAAGTAATACTCTTGTAAAAACATACCACATCTTTTTCATCCATTCCTCAGGGGATGGGCATTCTGGTTGTTTACAAGATTTGTCTATGACAAACTGTTTTTATAAACATGGGTGCACATATACTGCTACGGTATGATGGTTTCACTTCTTTTGGGAAAATATCAAGAAAGCAAATAGCTTGGTTGAATGGGATTTCCAGTTCTCATTTCTGGGGGAGTCTCCACACTGATTTCCATAATGGTTGTGCCAATACACATTGCCATGAACAATGGAGAAAGGATCCATTTTCCCCACTCACTCTGCAGTATTTTTAATCAGTTGATTTCTTTGTGATACTCATTCTTTCTTGGGTGAGGTCAGTATTTCAATACCTTTTTAATTTGCAATCCTTAAATGACCAATGTTGTGGAACATTTTTTCATGAATTTATTTGCCACTTGAATTTCTTCCTCTGAGAAGGGTGCATTCATCTCAGATGCCCAGTTTTGGACTGGGTCTTTGAATTTTAGGGACCTGATTTTTTTTTTTTTTTTAGTTCTTTATATATTTTAGATAGAAGTCCTTTGTCTGAGTGATTGTTGGTTAAGATGTTTTCCCATTTGTGGGTAGTCTCTTTGCTGGTGATTTTGTTTGGCATGCAGAAGCATCTCAATAAGATGAGATCTCAGTTGGTTTCTGAAGTATTTTCTGTGCTGTTTGTTTTTGTTCAAGAACTCTGTCTATCCCTATTTCTTCAAGATTTCTACCTACTTTCTCATCCTATAGATTGTTTCCATTTTAATGTTTAGATATTTACTCTATTTTGTCTTTAGTTTACCTATCTAGGTATTTATCCATGTCTTCTATGTCTTCAGTACTGTGAGAGAAAAGATTTTCAAAATAGCTATGGATGATATTTTGAATTTCCATGGGATCTGTAATACTTTTGACCTTTTCATTCCTTATTGCTTTGATTTGACTTTTTTCTTTCCTATTTTTTTATGAAGCTAGCTAGTGTTTTATCAATTTGGCCTAATCTTTCAAAGAACCAGATTATATATTCATTAATTCTATGTGTTGTTTCCTTGCCTCAATTGCATTATTTCCTAGCTTTTCTCCTTGCCTTCTTTTTGTGGATTAATTCTCAAGTTCTTGCTTTCCTTTTAATTGTGTTATACCTTTCTATTTGTATTTCTCCTTTTGAGTTCTTATACTAGGAAGAATACACAATATTTACACATGTGGGTCTGGTTTATTTCACTTATGACTATATCTTCAAGTGGCATCCACTTAAATATAAAGACTTCGAGTTTATCATTCTTTATAGCTGAGTAATATTCCATTCTATAAAAATATCATTCCATCCACTCTTCAGGTGATGGACATCTTGGTTGTTTCCAACATTTAGCTATCACAAATTGTTCTGCTATAAGAATAGGTACACAAATAGAGCTATGATACAATGTTTTCAGTTCCTCTGGGAAAATTCCCAGTAGGAGGATAGCTGGTTTGAATGGGATTTCCAGTCCCAGTTTTTTAAGGAGTCTCCACATTGATTTCTATAATGGTTGCACCATTCTACATTCCCACCAACAGTGGAGAAATGTCCTTTTTACCCCACAGGCTCTCCAACATTTGTTGTATTACATCAACTTTAACACCTTCCTCATATTATGTTTAGAAAAATAAATTAAGACACCGTTTTAAAATTTGAAAAATGATTTCCATCATTTTTTTACTCTCTATTTTTTTAAATCTGTGTCTTCTTTAAAAATACTTAATAATTCTTCCATTTTAGTTAACATTTCTTTTTTTCTTTAGCCTGAGAAATTATTTCTGATCTGATTTCCTCTATAACCTTTTGCAGTTGTTTCTTTACTTCAGTTGCTATTATAGTAAAGACCTCCAACTTCTTCGGTGCTGATGTCTCCTGGATTTGTGCTGGGTGAGCTTGGGACCTGACATAGCATTTTTCTCCTTTGTTTTGTTATTTTCTATTTCAGTAAGAGCTCTTATTTTTCTGTGCTATATTTTGTTAAAGTTTGATTGGAGTAGCTGTCTCGCTGGAACCAGAACCTCACTGTAAAGAGCCTGTTCTTTAGGTGTCTCTCCTTTGCCAGACATACTTGTTTCACTGGGTCCCAAGATTTTGCTTTATCTATTGAGAACGTGGTATTTGTTTCCATTTAGCACTGTCCTCTCTCCTTTGTTATATGACTTTGTTGGGTTTGTTACCCAAGTGCCTCATGCTGTTATTACCCAAGGAGAACATGTGGTTAAAGCAGATAAAATATCCTAGTTATGGAAATACAATTAGCAATACTAATAACACCAATTGAAATTTAGAGACAAACATTAATAACTCATGATTTTGTATCTTAGGGCCATAAGTCCAGATACTATAGCTATAGGACAAAGCAGATCATAAATGGAAACCATCATTTGTCTCAGTACCTAAGGGTTCTCTGCTTTTACACATACTTGGAAAGTGATCTGGGCTGGCATTCCTTCATTTCCCTGAAAAATTTCTAGATGCATTCACATTAAAATATACATAAAATTAACTCATTTTAGATGCTCAGCCCTTCCATAGGCGATCTTATATGGATTCTGTTACTTCTAATATACTACTACCACTAATAATGAGGATATTCTGTTTTCCTTCTGAAAGGACTGACCTATTTCACTTCATTACATTCTAATGCTAATTTTCATTTCTATCCTGTCAACTGTTCTTTAGTTCTGATTAAATCAGATTAAGAATTATAAATTCCAGATATCCCTCACAGTTCTAATCAGCTGATGGCCATCCTTAATGGCTTTTCTACATTATAAATTCACTTTTCTTAGTTTAATTAATCTTAGTTTGATTGTATTACAAAGACAAAAGTGAAAGTTAACAGCAGCAGCTTCTATCAGAAGAGCCTATCTCTATCACTGCCTACCTTGCACATTCTTCAAGAGAAGGAATGTGCAGTCACAAGAGCCATGTGATCTGGGTTAGCATTCCTTCATTCCCCTGAAAAACATAAGAACTTGGAGCAAGCTATAGTCTCTAATTTTGTTCCACAGCTTGCTTTGTGATTATGAAGTTCCCCTTCAACATCTTCCAACTTCAGTTTCCCCTTACCTAAAATGAGGATATGACTCTACTTTAGAGGTGGGTTTCATGAAAACAGTACAAATACAAATGCAGAAATTAACCAACAAAATCCTGTGATCAAGCAAGATATTCTCACTTAGTGGTTTCACAAATCTTGACAACATTGATGGTTTCTTTGTTTATTTGATAAATGGATGAGGAAAAAAACATTCTAATTTGAATTTAGCTAAAACACAATTTGCCATATTTTTATTTTGCAAGTAAGCAAATATTCCATTAGCAGTCAAGTCCCCTCAGGATTTACCCTGAAACCTCGCACTGCAGTTTGTAGATCCTTTGTCCGTGTCAACCATATGGATGAATCATGGGCATTGTTGACAAATTTGCTCTCTATGAAAGCCTGAGAAGGTTTTGCCTCCATGTGACTCTCCTTAGGCATCTCTACATCATTTATCACTTTCCTGTGTGATCAGAGAATCTTCTTGATCAGAAAATTTGGGACATCACTGAGTTACAAGATGTTTCAGTATGACTGTTTTATACAATGCTATCAGAACTTGTGAAGTCTTGAACTATTGAATGCAGACTGAAACAAATATCAGTACTCTACATAGGTGGGTCAACCTTGCAAAAGGCATATTGCTCCGACTGCCACCTTCAGATGAAACCGAAGAGGTAAGGAACACAGAATATCATGTCTGTCAGCCTTGTTTGATGATTTTCAATGAAGTTTTTCAGCTTAAGCTTCTTTGGTTCATTGCTTTAAATATGCTGAATTTTTATAAGAACTAGCCAAATGCTAAAATGTCTACCAAACCATTCTTTTTTCTTCTATAGCTGTTTAAGTGTTTTCTTTACAAAGTGCAGCTAGTCTTTATGATGGTTTGAATAAACAAAACCAGAAAACAAAACTACTGTGGAAGTTATTAAAATCACTTATAAAGTAACCATATATTTCCATATGTTTATCCAATGTTTAGCATAACTAAATACTTCTCTAGATTTTAAAACTGCTTCTCTGAGAAATTATTGCCAATTGCTAGTAGACAGCAGAGATTCAAGGTCAAAGGACTGTAGAGTATTTGCTGCTAAGAAAATTATTGTCTCCATTCTTTCTCTTCCCTGTCTTCTTCCCTTCTCTATCAAAAGTGGACAGCCTGCAGAGAAAAAAAAATTAGTACAATTAAAAAAACTTCTGTATTTATATTTGAAATTGAATTCTTTATGGTTTAAAACAATCCAACAAAGGATATTCTAAAGCCATAATCCCTTACTGATTCTATGAAACTTCTAAACAATAATATCAATCTCACAAAGATTAATTTTATTTTATTTACTTTTTTATGATTAACTTTAAAATGTGAAAGCAAAAATTATTTCTTTATTAAGCCATACACATGTGAACACAATATCAGACTAAGATGAAAATTAGAGACCACAATCTTTCATACACATGGACACAACAAATCTAAATAATGTATTAGCTAAAGAAATTTGGAAATGTAATAATGACTATATGAGTTGAGGAATGAAGTCTGATTTGGCAATAAAATACAGATAATAAATGTATAAGAGTATTGCAAATATGACATCTTTAATTTTAAAATGAAAGTTTCTCTACAGATAGCAAAATACTGAAGAGTGAAATATTGAAACTCTCCTTCAGGAACAAGGCAAGTATAATCACTCATTATTTCTAATCAGTATCATAGTGCAGAGTCTGTAGTCAGTGCAGTAAGTGCAAAAATGAAATAAAAGGCAAACATATTGAAAAGGAAGAACTAAAATTGTATAATTTACGTAAAGTGCTTTAATCTGTACAGAAAGCCTCAACAATTTTAAAACTATGCATCTACTTCAGTAAGTGAAATAAGGATGTAATGAAATGATGTAAGATCTCCATTTAAAACAGTGGATTTTGAATACTGCCTCACTCTTCCTGGGAAAAACATAACAGTCTGGCAATCCTGTAGATTGAAATACTCACCAGTTTCACCTTGGTTGGGCAATGCATGGGAGCCTTCATTTTTATTTAATAACCAAAAAATCAAGAATTATATTAAACAAATAGAACATTAAGTTGATATTTGGTGCAGGGCGCCTGGATTTTAAAATGAATTTTGCATCCAGTCTATTTTTGGGTGCTCACATTGAACTGTGCTGTGCCTATGGTTGTTGAAGTAGTGGAATCCCTTTGCACTGACCACCAAGTAAATCTACAGTAAGGTTGACAACAAAAACAAAACAAAAAGGATTAGGTACACCCCTGAAAATTGATCAAGAAAGAAAACCTTGTTGTAGTTGATTACTGCTGCATAATAGCGAAAGTGACAGCAAAAATCGTAGGCAAACCATCTCACTAATGAGTACTGCAAATACAAAAATTGGCAGATAAAAATTTGACTCGCCTTGCTTAAAAATAAATACATCTCTAGAAGGTAGTGCCAAACAAAAAACATAAGTACCATTTATAATAGTATTGAAAAATATTAAATGGAATTTACAATAAGTACAATTCCAGAGTGGCCATGGTGGCACGTGCCTGCAATCCCAACTCTTAGGGACGCTGTGAACAGGCTGAATATGATGAGTCTGATCTAGTAGTGAGACACTGAACACCCTGTAGACCCTTCCCTAAAATACAAAAATAAGAACAATTAATCAGTTAATCATTACTAGAAATTGTAAGATTTAAATAAATGTATTTTAATATATATTATTTAAAGATTCAGAGCAACCCAACCAGCTCCCCTTCTGTACCTCTTTTACCCAATAGAGATATTTTGCTTCTACATTAAAAATAAGGATTAAAAATTCCAAATTGTTAGGATGTTACTTCTTCAGAAATTAATATAGTTTCAATCCCAACTCAACAGCAGGGTTTTGGGAGGTAGTAATCTATAAGTTAATTTGAACATCATTTTAGTTCTGATAAAACTAATACATTTTAATGGAAAAAATAAAGTATTTGTTATAACTTCCATCGAAATGTTCCAAAATGCTCTTGTCTTTAGTGATCAAAGGGTCTTTGGGAGGATGATGATATCATGGGGATGTGAATCTCATCACTCTATTGATAGAATAAATGAAATCATTGATAAGTATATTAATCCATTGATGAGTTCATAGTGGAATGGGCTGTTGTGAGATGGGCCTAATTAGAAGAAGCATGACTTTAGGTGTACATGCCTTTGAAGTTTAAAGCTGTGTCACTTCTCTCTCTCTCTCTCTCTCTC